>CAJHUC010000379.1:0-154719 GCA_905146915.1 Ostreobium quekettii | reverse complement strand
GGGAATGCCCGTCTTACAGAATTTCAACGGAACGCCGTTGGAATTTCTGTACTGGGGTTCAGTACATTTGAGAGGTCTGTGTTGCTCCGTACATTTTGATGGAATTCTGTCGACCTCTGTGGTCCGGTCGGCGGTTCTGTTACAGCGGGCCTGTCATCCGTAGAGGGTGGCGCGGATTCCGTAATACGTGGTTCCATTCTGGAGGGTTGTGTGGATCTCTGTAACCGTCTATGCTGACGTCAGTTTGGCCCCGCCCGGTTCTGTAAAACACTTTATCTCTCTGTGACCCGCTCACGGATTCCGTGGAATGTACGGAATTTGGACGGAGCCAACCATATTTTGTTGTGGACGGACAGAAGGGGCCACCTCTAATAGGGCCTCGACTCTGCGGCAATCTGCGCGTTTTAAAAATGGCCGCCGCCGCATTGGGGACCCCTCCCTATCCCTTTCATTCTGCCAGCCGCAAAGAACCAAGGCGGGCAGTGCCCACTTTGCTGTGCATAGATGGAGATCCGCCGTGGAACGCACACCTCCCTCGGCCTCCCGGGGAGGTCACGGGTCCGGGCCCCACAGCAAACGCACCAGACGTGCCGTCCGCCCGTCCACGATATGCCAAGTTCACGGGAACAACCGTCCGCCGTGGCATCCATCCACCAGACGACTCTCTTGGGAGTCCACAATGCTAGTTTGAGGTCCCATTGTGCAGCGAAGCTGCATAAAGTACTACAGAAATGGTGACAAGCCAAAAACGGGGCGTTATTGGGGCCGGGGGCGCTATTAGGGGGCGCTATATAGGGACCCCTACTGTAGTACTTTTTGCAGGGACCCCTACTGCACCCAAACCCTAAAAGTACCGGCAGCGCGTGAATTCCGCACCGTCTTGCCGTTTACGTCATTGGCAACATCCTGCATATTGATGGCTGCCCGGGGGCGCCAGCCCAGGGATGCTCACATACACCAGCGAGCCCCATTTATTGTTGCCCCCCAACACTGCGCAAGGGCAGCTTCCAGCCGAGCAGAATCCGCCGTGTTTCTTCCACACAACCCCACGTGACACCGGCCCTGGGCCCCGCCCGCCCCAGCCGTCACATCGCTTGCGCCGTCGCTTCATCCAGTTCCATCCCGGCTTCCCGTCCGACAATGCGGGCCGGGCGCCGAGTCAGCGTGCGGCCAGCCGGGCCCATACCCCTGCGCGGGATCCCCCTCGGCGGCCAATTCTGCCCAACTCTCCCCAGGGAGAAAACTTTCCGGTGTGGGCACGGCCTGGATGCTACGTGGCTGACGAGGTGGCGCGCTGCCCGTGGCAGCGCCCGGTCAGCTGGGACCTAAGCCGCGGACCCTGCGCCGCTGGTGGGGTGGGGAATTGGGGGGTTTTGCTCAGTGGGCGCGGCGGGAGGGGGGGGTTCTGAGGGGCGGCATCCCGCCCGTCAGTTGGCTCTTCGGCGCGGACGCGGAGCATGGGCGACGGGGGGGGTACGGGGGGAAGGAGAATCGGTGGGGGGAAACCCTGCGGCCGAGCTGCATGGGTGGCGTGCTGCCAGCTGATGCTGATGTTGGGGTTGAGCGGGCGGGTCGTGGGACAGGGTCAGGATCCCCTCCCTAGCATGGTCTCGGCGTCCAACCCACCCAGCCAGCCGGCGCGCACGCCCGACCAGCAAGTGAAGGCGCTACTGGAGTTCAAGGCGGCCCTGACGGACGACGAGGGCGTGCTGCAGAACTGGAGGGAGGGCTCGGATCCCTGCCTGGATGGCTGGGACGGCGTTGAGTGCAACTGCACGGAGAGAGTGCCCGACGGGCTGCCGCCCGTACCGTTCTGCGAGGAAAGGGACGCCCATGGCCCCGACCCGAGGGTGCTGGAGCTGACCCTGGGGGACTCTAACCGGGAGGAGATGCTGAATGGCATGATCTCGCCCGCCCTGGGCAACCTCCCAGAGCTCTGGAAGCTGGACCTGTCTGGCCAGGCGTTCACGGGCACGATACCCGACGCCCTTGTCAACCTGAAGAACCTGGCCTTCCTGTCCCTGCGCTCAAACCAGCTGACTGGCACCCTGCCGGCCTTTCTGTCGGAGTTTGAGCTCCTGACGGAGGTGCTGTTGGGTCAGAACGATTTCGAGGGCGCCGTGCCTGCAAGCTGGTGCAACCAGGCGGGGAACCGGTCGGAGACGCCGGGGTTCAGGGAGAGAATCAGCCTGGAGGGCAACCTGGGGCTGTGCGGCAAACTGCCGGACTGCTTTAACGAAACTTCACCACGGTTTAAGGAGACCAACCTGCAGTTGGGAGACGGGATGGGAGGTGTGTGCGACCAGACACCGCCTGTGTGCGATGAGGCTGAAATCATTGTTCCAAAGTTTTGGACCAATGCGAGCCAGATAACGTTCAACTTCACAGGTTGCAAAGACAATGACAGTGGCATTTCAGAGGAGACGTTCAGCGTCCAGCGTTCAGGGTCGCCCGAGGATGAGAAGGGGGGTCTGGTCAAAAATGAGTCCTTGCCGGAACCAGTGGTTGAGGAAATGAAAGAAGGGCGCAAGGTTAGGATGTTTGTGTTTAACTTGACAGAAGTTGAGCTGAAGGATGGCAACCACTTCATTGTGATAGTGACTTCTGCCAACAAGGCGGGACCCAAATTACTCACTTCCATCTCCAGTGAAGATGTTACAGTTGACAGCTCAGCCCCTGAGCCAGGGACGGTGACGTTACAATGTGTGGTCGAAGGAAAGGGATACGATGGAAATTGCCCAGTGGGGAAGGGTGTCCAGCAGGACGGTGCTGGGAGAGAGCTGAACGTCAGGTGGACCGGCTTTCGGGACAACCATACTGATGTTGAAGCTTATTCTATCAAAGTCTCTCAGCAGCCGGCACAAATTCCTGGTGAAGATCCTGTCGAACCTGTGGATTTGAACGTGACGATGGAATTTGTCCGAGAGGACTTGAAGAGCTTTAACTCATCGTCCGAACAGAATGCGACAGAAACAGGCATGCTCGTTTTCGAACAGAATGTGACGGTTCGAGCCATCCCTGAGGGGGATAGTTATGTTGTGGAGGTGTTGGCAAGAAACGAGGCTGGCTTGGAGCGGCAAGCCACTGCTACCATTGCAGTGGTTGCCACTGATGTTGTTGGAGGGAATGGGCCCACCAGAGGCGCATTGGCTGCAATTATTGTTAGTGCAGTGGTTGCAGGGGCCTTGGTGGCTGGCGCATTGGTTTGGTTCTTTGTACGAGGCAGGATGGGCAACTCTCAGGAGTCAGCCTCACAGCGCAGGGTCGAGATGCTGAAGGAGCTGATGAACGGGCTGCTCGATGTTCCATCCGAGACAGAAAAAGACAGAAGAAATAACCGCGAGCCGATCGACCAGAGCCAATTTGAGAAGCGGGACGTCGCCTTCGTGGTGACCGACCTAGAAAGCTCCTCAGCCATGGCGCAGCACTCTGAGACTGTGTTCACAAAGATGCTGGATGTGCACAACTTCATCATCCGAGAGCTTTTGGAGCAGGAGAACGGGTATGAGATAGGCACAGAGGGCGACTCGTTCCAGATCGCTTTCACGAGCATTGTTGATGCTGTGGTGTTTTGCATGAACGTCCAGTACAGGTTTCTGCAACACAAGTGGACCAATGACATGCTCAAGCTGCCCAGCTGCAGCACAGAGAAGTCTGCAGTTGGAGACTTATTGTTCAAGGGTCCCCGTGTGAGGATGGGCATTCACTGGGCAGCGGAGGGGACGGTCACGAGCAGGGCACACCCTGAAACCAAGCGCCACTTCTTCGCTGGCCCCGCTTTCGATGTCGCCAACGAGCTGGGAAACGCGGCCTGCGGTGGCCAGGTTCTGATGACGTATGACGCCTGGAAGGAGCTGCAGCCTCACATGAAATATGCAGAGTTCCCAACTGTGGAGCAGGTTGGCCTGTTTCGCATACCCAAGTGGCCAACGCCCATCTGGCTGTACGAAGTCAAGCAGCTCATCGGCCGGCCACTAGGGAGGGCGTTCCCAGAGGGTCCCAGGGGTTTGACCCAGGTGGAGAAGGGCTCTGGCCTGAGGATCACCCCCCCTCCACGACCAGGAGGGAAGCTGTGCTTCGTGTCTGCCCGCATGACCTTCCCACCTAGCGTGGATGGCCTACCGGACATGCCCATCAGCCTTGCAGAGAGTTTGTACAGCGTTTTGGCCACACAGGCCCAGCAGTTTGGTGGCTACATCTACTGGTGCCAAGTTGAAGTTGGCCAAATGACGCTGGTTTTCCAGCAGACCCTGGAGGCTGTACGTTACTGCCACAGTGTGCAGGCCCACCTGGTGCACCTGAAGCTTCCAGAAGAGGAGTTGGAACTGTGTGGGCCGATTGTTAGCGGCAAAGATGGATATATTTTCAGAGGCCCAAGGGTGGCCCTTGCTGTGCACACCACCAAGGAGTACGAAGAGGTGCAGCTATCAGGGGCCCCCGGGGGCGAGGGGGGGAGGGTCATATACCAGGGTCCTGGGGAGGACTTCACGCGGCGCCTGTGTAAGATCATAAACGGGGGTCAGACGGTGCTCAGCGACCAGGCGTGGGCAGTTGTGCAGGACAAGATCCCTGCCAAGTCGCAGTCGATCAGCCTGGGGAAGCACATAATCGACGATGTCGTGGTCCAGGCAGTTATGCTGATGGAGGTGCTGCCGACAATGCTGGCGGAGAGGAACTTTGGCGACCTGAGGAGCAAGGGGAAGCTGGAGCCAGGGTTCAGGGATTCGCCACCGGACTCGCAGGACATGGCGATCGTCTTCATCAAGGCAGAGAAACCTGACGATGTTGGCCACGCTGAGAAAAGTGGCAAGACGGAGGGGGTCTCTAACGACCACGTTCGGAAGGTGCTCACTGCCTACCACGAGGGGGTGAGCATGTACTGTGACTTGGTGCGTAGGTGTCTGAAGCTGTATGACGGGTACGAGTGCAAGGAGCCGGAGTCTGGCAAGTTCACGTTGGCCTTCCGACAGCTGGACAAGGCGATCTGCTGGGGAGCGCACATGCAGGTGGAGATGCTTCAGTTGAACTGGCCAGCAGAGCTGTTGGAAATGGAGCAGTGCCGTGCAGAGACCAACCCGTCGCTCGGAACGGTCATCTGGAAGGGCCTCAGGATCCGTATGGGGATGGTTTATGGGGACCCTGGCCAGCGCCAGCCGTTGAAGACGGGGCGGGCGGACTACTTTGGCAACCTTCCCAACCTGGCTGCCAGGATATCCAACCTCGCTGCCCCCGGCCAGATTCTGTTTGACGCAACTAACGGCAACAACCTGGGTTTTGACGTGCAGTGGATACAGAAGGGCGAGGTGGGCCTGCTGCATTTCCCTCCCGACGTCCACATCAACGAGGAGGTGGTCGAGTTGAGGAACATGGGGAGGTTCCTGCTGAGGGGCTTCGAGAAGGACCCCAAGCTGGTGTACCAGGCCGTGCCACTGTCCCTCATGTCCCGCGACTTCAAAATGAACCTGCGCAACGGCGCCCTGCGCTTGACGGAGAGCCCCTCCGACCAAGAGGCCCAGCGCACGGTGCTGAGGAAGGCCCTCCAGAGGCTGCGCGGCCCCCTGGGGCCCGGGGGGCGCTTCGGAATAAAGCTGCCCAAGAGGCGGCGGGGCAAGGGGGAGCGGAATAAGGGCTCGCCGGGCCGGGAGGGGCCGGCCGCGGGGCGCCACAACCACCTGGACACGAACATGTCGATCGACTCCAGCCACCCCATGCTGGGGCAGGCGATGCGGTCCTCTACCTTCAACGATGCCTCCTCGCTCTCGCCCTCCGTCTTCAACGAGTCCCCGCGCGGCGACCCCAGCGGCGAGTCCGGTAACCACTCCCGGCCCTTCGCCAACGGCTCATTCGTCCCCGAGCGCTCCGCCCTGTCGGTGGTCTCCAACCGGAGCAGGTCCCCCGTGGCCAGCACCCACGACTCCGAGGGCCCGCTGCCGTCCATGACCAGCGGCGGGCCGTACTCTATGTGGCGCATGTGGCGCGAGGTCAGCCCGGACGGGTCGTTCACCGAACAGGTGCGATCGTCGCGATCTGTGGGGCCGTCCTCGCTGTCCCAGGTGGCCTTGGCGGGCAACGGCCGCCACGGGGACTCTCCTGGGGACGACGCCGAGGACAGCGGCAGCGGATCGTCGCCGCGTCCGACAACGGCAAGATCCTCGAGAGGGGCCCGCGGGGCACCCAGGTGGGACTCTGAATCGGCCTTTGCCAAGCCCAGGACGGATGGCAGCTTTGCACGGGAAGTTGCCGAAGTTTACGCACGCCGGGGGCCTTATTCCAGCCCCGCGCACTCGCAGCCCGATTCAGCTGCCTCGTGTGTGGACGTGGAGAGCCAGGACAACCCGCAGGCGAGCGCACGGTCGGCGCCCAACCTGTGGGTGGCGGGCCTGGCGGGCGGCGACAGGCGGGAGTGGCTACAGGGCCTGAACGGGAGCAGCGCGATGGCCAGGCACGGCCGCACGCGTTCCAAGGACTGGATGGCGAAGCGGCCGTCGAGGCTGTCGGGGGACTGAGAGGGGGGTTTTAGGTAGGCGGGGGCGGATGTACGGCTTGTGCCCGGAGGTTGGTTCGAATTCATGTTCTTGCGCGTCGGTGTGGCCTTGACCGGCCTTGCTGGCTTCTACCGGGGGAGGTGAATGGGTACGGGGACGGGACTCTGCCGGGGAGCCGAAGGCAGTTGGATGGGAGTGAGGGGCACAAGGGGTGGGTGGCCTTCGCAACCCGCACCTGCCCAGGTCCCAAAGTCACACAAGGCGATATCCTTCCCCGCATGCCACCACCGCATTTGGTTGGGGATTGTGTGGAGTTGGGGAACGGCTAGCAGGGCAGTGGCCTTCAAGGTGGGACAATGGATTGACTGGGCATAGATGGTGAAACAAGGATGCTATTGTGCTCAGGGGCGTGCAGGGCAGAGGGGCACGCGGTTCTTATGGAGCACTCTTGTACAATGGACATCTCTCATTGCCTAATATGTAGTCGCGAATTGCTGTCTTATTTTCTTCAGGGTTCATGGTCTTGGTCTGCAGCCAGGCGTCCTCCCTGGGTTTGTGCGTATCCCTGTTTGATTTGTTGGCGAAAGGCACATTGCCTGCACTTCTTACGAATCTTTGCTGGTAGATCATTATTCAACAGCAGCAGTGACCTCAGCATCCAAGGGCATGCGAAAATGCGCAATGCTCACTGCATACCGTGTTGATTCAGGTGTCTGCACAAGCACAGTAAACCCAATGATGTCCTATGATCATCTTGCAGTCCTGGCCCTGTGCCTACAGGATGCTATTGCCCAACTTGGGAACTCAAGTTTCATACGGTTGTTCAACTTCGAAGTTGGCAGTGGCATTCAAACACCGGGGGCGATCGTCACGTTCTAGACGAGTCCAGCGGCGAGGCGACCACTGGGTGCCTTGGTGCCTCCTGCTGAACGGGAGTGCCGATGAGGATGGTGCATGCCGCCTGCTTGGAACGGCTTTATGTTACACAAATTATACACGTGGAGCGCTGCAGTGAGGGCCGATAGTCGGGGACAAGGAGCTCCTGGGGCTGCTTCGACTGGGTTCGCTTGCCAGCAAACAATGACCGTGTGTGTTGATGTGCGATCAAACTATGTTGACGGACCATTTAACACTGTCAGAATTCGCCAACGCGTAAAATTATCTTTGAAAACATTAACAAATACCCTCCAAAAGGCTCGTTGACAACAAAACTATACAGCAGCTGAAACTGCCTAAACCATCACGTGCAGTTCATGCAGAACAATGCCAGCCAACCATGGACCAGAATATCGATAAACATCTCCAGCACAGGCTGTTTTGTCAACAAATTTCAAGGCACTCAAATGTTCCACATCCCCCTCGCCGTTCCCAAGCGCCCCGGCCACCCCACCCCATCCCTCCCTCGCCGTCCCCCCACAGGCCGCGAACCCGGAGCCGACACAGCGCGCGGCGCCCGCGGCGCCTCGCCCCACCCACCCCACCCACCTCCGGGATCCGCCCATCCCCCCTCCCCGGCTCCGCAGCTTATTTTTTTTCAGCGTTTGGCGGCTGCTCACCGCAGGGCCGCTGGCGCCTCGCCGGGCATGGCGTCCAGCGACATCGACGCGGAGGTGCAGGCGCTGCTGACGCCGGACAACGCGAGATTCGAGGCCCTGCTGCAGAGCCTGACGTCCGCGGACAACGATGCGAGGGGCAAAGCGGAGGCGGTGTTCGCGGGGCTGCGCGGCAGGCCCGACCTGTGCGCCCATTACCTGGTGTCCACGCTGCGGGGCTGCGCCTCGGTGCAGCACAGGTCCTTCTGCGCGGTGATGATTCGAAAGGTGATGGGGGCGATTGGATAGCCGCTTTTCTCCGGGGCCGCCAGCGCCGATGTGTTGACGGTGGGATCTTGGCGGCCACCGCCCTCTGGCCCGCGACGTCCGAACGGCCCCCGGGGGGTGGGTGTGATGGGGCAGGGGCGTGGGGGAGAGCGCGTGATGCATGCTGAGGATGAGCTACGGCTTGTGTTGGCGGGGAGGGTGGTCTGATTTGGGCACGTCTGGTTTTGCTGCAGGTACTGGCCAAGGGGGACCGACCCATGTGGCCGGAGCTCAGCAAGCAAGTGCAGGTGGGGTCCCGGGAGGGCGGGGGGGAGGGGGGCGGAGGATTGGAGACGGAGGGGATTTCGTCGGGCTCGTTTTCCCGCCTCTGGGGCTGGGCGCCTCGTCCGGAGGGAAGGGAGTCTGTGCTCTGGCGGCTGGGAAGTTGCCCGGCAACCGAGGGCCCCTGCCTTGAAGCGGCGCGGGACGTCGGCAAGGGAATTTGCGTTGCTGCTGGCGGCCCGAGCGTTAATCGCTCGAGGCGTTACCGGGTTGGCATGCGCCCGGGGTGTTCGTGGGAATCGTCGGGGAGGCGCGTTTAGGCAGATCGCTGGCCGCTGTGCCGCCCGTTCGCTGTGCTGACGACAGGGGCGGCGACCTCAAGTGCCCCTGGCGCCGGGTTTGACCTCAGGCCATGAGCAAAGACGTGATTGGTGCGGGGCCGTTGCAGGACCTTATGAAGAACGAGCTGCTGAACTCCGTGAAGGAGGAGCGCGAGAGGCGCGTCGTGCGCAAGGTGAGATCTGCCAGGCAAATCTGTGCCCTGGGGAAGGCCGTCGCTTCGGCCGTCGAGCCGTGTCCCGCCGCGTCACTGTGCGCTCGCAGATGCGCGTCGTGGGCTTCGTCTGTCGGCTCGCGCCGCGCAAGGTCCGAGGGCGAGGACGCATTCAGGTGTCGCCTCCACCTGATTGCTGCCGCTGCGATCGATGCCAGCAGGGCTAGTGACAGAATGCTTCGTTTTCCGTCGGGTGCGCAGCTCGTTCCAGCGTCTTCAGCGCCAGGGCTAGGAACTTTCCCTTCCTGCACCTGCTTCGGCTCAAAGTATTATTGGATGATGCTTGGGAACGGACCCCTGGTGGTGCGTTTCGTAGCTGTTGCTCAACGCCGCTTGCGTATTTTGTTCCTTTCGAGTGATTCCATTCTCAGCCTTTCCAGCCGACCTCCTTTCGCATTCCTCTGTCGTTCTCCACAGCCCGCCTGACTCCCGGCTTTGGCTGTTCAGGTCTGCGACGCCGTTTCGGAGCTGGCCGCGCTGGCGCTTGACGGCGACGGGTGGCCAGAGATAATTCCCTTTATTTTCCAGTGCGTCCAATCGGGCCAAGCGCACTTGATGGAGAGCGGGCTACTGATTCTGTCAGACTTCGCTCAGAAGGACCATCATGACTCGCTCAAGGAGTATAGCGGGCCCCTCCTTCAAGTGTTGGAGGCCTGTCTCAAGCACCAGGCTGGGGATGTGAAGCTCGCCGCTTTTGGGGCAACCTGTGCTGTTGTACAGGTACAGCAAGGACCTGTGCATTGGCCCCGTGCGCCCTCCCATGTGGCGCACATTGCTGAAAGTTGTTTGCCGTCTTCCCTGCCAGACATCCCTCTCCACCCTCGTCTTTTCCTCTTCCCCGGCATGAAGAGTACAGAGTCGTTGTTGACCAGTGCCCCATGGTGGCTCCCTGGTCCCCTTTTGTGGCTCTTTTTGGCGTCTCCCAGCCTTCACCCGAGAAGTCTGTGAGGAGGCTCATTTTGTATGGGAAGATAGGCACATACAGTGTAAATGTGGTGAATACAGAAAATGGAATTGGTGGCATATGAATTACAGGACGGTGACCTGAGTCCATTGTGGTAGTGCATCTTTGGCATAATGCAGATAATCCTTGCAGCCTGTCTCCTGTGTTTGGTTGTGAGTGCCGGTGAGAGTGTGCAACATAGTGACTGGCGCTGCTTGTTGTGGCACTTCCAATGCCTTGCTTTGGCACCTTGGCCATGGATGGTTTGGTTTGTAGGTTTTGCATTCTATCGTTGACCATCTGTTGCTGACGTCCACATCACCTTCCCAGGGCCGAAACAAGCAACTTTGGTCAGTGGAGTTGCCCTTGGTTGTCCCCCTGTGTGCCGATTTACAGTTGCAGCACTTATCTGTTGTCAGCTCAGCTGTGGTGAAGTGAGAAGATGGAAGGTGGTGAAGTGGTCCAGTTGGTGTGGTGACGACCGCCACGATTGCCATTATTCTAATCCAGTATTTCTTTGGTGTGAGATAGTAGGGGCTGGAGGAAACCCAGGAGCTGTCAAGATTCATGGTACTTGCTCCATCGTTGTTGGGAGCCCTTGCACACTCACTGAATACCAATGACACAGACTCAGCAGGCTCTGCATTGGAGGACATGATAGAGGTATGAACAAACATGTCTGCATCCATTTAGCGGCCACTCAGGATTTTCGCTCCTTGTTGCTTCTGCAATAAGCGCCAGTCAGGCGGTTGGAATCTGGATTTGTGTTTGCCACAAGAATTGGCACCACCTACGAATGTGTCCCTTGTGCAGCATGGAATAGTGAACAAATGAAATATGCCTTCACCCATGGAACAGCATCCTTTGAACATCCTTCCTGCAGTTGTTGAACCAGGAACTGGCTTGTGTAATGATGATGTGGAACTTGCATTTTTAGAAAGAAGAGTTTGTGTCACGATCGCTGTGGAAATGGGACGACCTTGTTCCCATGTGATGTATGCAAGGGTCCTGAGCTGCTTTCTCCGCTGTTTGACTCTATCTGCTGCATGAATCATAGGCAGTTTGGTGGACTAAGGGGAAAGGTACACATAGCTTACAACCTCTTGCCTGGGGCTGGCAGCTGACCAACTTGTGAGTCCCCTACCTGTCAGGCATGGGAGAATAATTCAGTGCACTGCAAGTCTCTCAAACAGGGGCTTGTAGGGTACAATACTCCAGGGGAGCAAATTGTGGTGCATCACCTTGTGGCAAAGTGGTCACTCCTGTGTCCATGACACACTACAGATATCATGAATAGAAGGCAGTGTCCACATTCAATGCTTGCTCTGGTTGGATAGATGTCTACTCACCTGGCCTGCCTGTGATCGGCACTGCACATTGATATGCAGCAATGAAATTGCTTGAGCTCACAGAGATTGAGCTTGATTGTGATTCTTATGCCCATTTATAGGGAATTGGCAGGGAGGCAAGAAAACTATGAGTCTGGCAGTTACCTGATCTCTCCTGTAGTGATTGCTTGTTTGCAGATAGCAGAACAGGCGCCCCGTTTCTTTAGGAAGCACCTTCCAGATGTGGTGTCGGCCATGCTCCAGATTGCCGAGACAGATAGTCTGGACGACAGTGTACGGAAACTTGCGGTCGAGCTACTGCTCACCCTCTTTGAGAGGAGAGACCAGCTGCCTGGGCTACTGAAACGCCTCCCAAATTTTGTGCAGAGGCTGTTTGGGACTCTGTTGTTCTTCCTGTTGGATGTGGAGGTGAGCACAGTGCGTGGTCCATGCTGTGCAGTTGGGTATCTGCGCAAACACATACCCCAGTGCACATTACACTTGATTATGTTTCCTGGGCTTCCTGCAACGTAGCTGAGACTGTGCTGCCCGAGAACAGTTCATGGTATGTTGTTCTGTTGACAGCGGTACAGCATGATGGCAATCCTTAACTATCCCTGAAAACTTGTTGGGCTATGAACAATTAGGAACTATGGCCTGGTTCCTTTAAAGGACCGGGCCAGGACTCCATTAGCAACTCATCGCAGTGTTGTTTGGGACTTGTTGTTCACTGGATCGGGTATTCAGTCCTAGCTGGACGTCATCAGGTCATCAGCTGCGAAAATGTCACATATGTGTTGCACATTTCAGCTGCTCATGCCAGTTGCTTGACCCCACCCAGCGTTGTCATAGCAACCGTTGGCTGGGTTGGTGTGTGGCTTGACGCCCATCAATGCTTATCGGCAATGAGCCAAAACGAAGCACCGATGTGCATGTATGCATTGTGTGCTTCAAGGGTGTTCTGTTGCCATCCTATGCAATTTGGTGGACATGCATTGACGAGTTCATCTTGCATTCATGCGCACAGCCTTGGAGTACACATTTGTCACTTTTAGAGTGCCCCTTGTTCGCATTTCCACTGATGCCATCAGTGGCTTGTTTCATGCTGCAAAACAGTGACGCCATCTATTCTTGTATTCGGAAATGCTCCAATGTATAGTCTGTTCCCTGGTTCTCGAGAGTACTACAACAATCAAACATATTCTGCTCATGTAAAAGTTGTTTGCCCAGGATGTCCCAGAGTGGCACCAAGCCACCGAACCTGAAGACGAGGACTCTGGACACGGTGAGAGGTTTGAGGTTGGCCAGGAGTGCCTGGACCGCATGGCCATGGCCTTGGGTGGCAACGTGGTTGTGCCTGTGGCGGGCAGTATGCTAAACATGTGGATCGGGGACCAGGACTGGAAGAAGAGGCACGCGACACTCATCTGCCTGGCACAAATAGCAGAAGGATGCGCAAAGGCAAGTCCTCAGGGGAAGCTGCTGCATGGAGGATTTCCCCAAGAACGAGATGAGCCAAATGGCCATTTATAGATGAACCCTGCAGGGTAAACTTACACAGCCTGAAGAAAAACTCTTCAGACAGTTACACCGTATGTGGATAGCTGAATTACACAGATATTAACCAGAGGAGGTTTTATGGAATTGCCGTTGGCACAGGGCAAGGGCCTGTACTGAACAGCTGCACCCAGTTTTTAAAGTGCAGTGGATGTGGGACTTGCATCAGTATGGTGGCAATGCTGTCACTCTAAGCCATCCTGAGTGCCTGGGGACACAGTGGAGTTGATGCTGGCATAGTGCCGATCTTGTGGACAGTCAAGTGCTGCTGGTGCTGCAGACAGAGGTCATTCTGTGCTGGCAGACATGGCACCTGTTAGCAGCATTTTCTTCAGTTTGGAGGCCAATGGATGGGCTCCTTGCAACATGGCTGAGAGAATGTTCGAATGAAGAAATGTGCAAAGTGGTAGAGGCACAGCACTCCAGGGGGCCTGGCACGTCAGAAGGATAGCAAAGAGCAATTGTTCATTTGTTCCAACTGTCCAATGTTCGAGTAGTTGTCAGTGACCTCAGAAGGTGTTCGCCTGCAATGGCAGCATACCCTTGCCCAACTGTCAGCATGCACAACCATTTCACAACTTCATGCGAGGGAGAATGCTGCTGTGTGTTTGACGCTCTGCCGGCGATGTGTGAACTGCAGGTCATGCTTTCAGAGGTGGATGCGCTAACTGACATGTGCCTCAAGGGGGTACAGGATGCACAAGTCAAGGTGCGCTGGGCGGCCTGCCAGGCCCTGGGCCAAATGTGCACAGACCTGGGGCCTGAGCTCCAGGAATCCCAACACCAGAAGATTCTGCCAGCCCTGATCACAGTCATGAACGACAACTCGAACCCCAGAGTGCAAGCCCATGCCGCAGCTGTTGTGGTCAATTTCAGTGAGTGCTGTGAGCCTGAGCTGCTGGAGCCCTACCTGGAGGCGATCATCGGCAAGCTGCTGCAGCTGCTGCAGCATGGCTCCAAGGTGGTCAAGGAGGGCGCCCTGACGGCGATGGCCAGTGTTGCGGACTGTGCTGAGACAGGTTTTGAGAAGTATTACGACTCGGTGATGCCACTGTTAAGGAGCATCTTGCTGGGTGCCGCCAACAAGGACCACCAGCTGCTGAGGGCAAAGGCACTGGAGTGTGTTTCCCTGGTGCGTTGCATGCCTTGCAGGCTTTATTTTTTATGAAAGCGCTGTGCTCAATTCTTGTGACAGGACTGGAGGAACATTCTTAGAAGTACAGAATAACAAGTGGTGCAGAGATTGTTGTCGATCTTTGTTGTGTGCCACAGAAATGTAGTTGTGGAATTGGACTGAACAGGCAAACCCTACAGCTTCCACCCTGGTCCAGATGCGAAGGCAGCCAGTGCAATAGAATTGGATTAACTATGTTGAAACTGTTTTTGGCTGTTGAGTTTCGTTTTTGTGAAAGTTGGGTGAGGATCATAGGATCCAAAGGGCTATATGGACGGTGTTGGTCATGTTCGCCGTGTTCGCCGTGTTCACTGGAAGAATCCTGCCTAGTGTTTCAAATGGGGTTATTTTGCGTGTTGTCTGCCTTGCTCTCTTGCTGCACCCATGCTAGGCCAGCACAGTTGTTGCTTGCCGCGTCCCAAGCAGGCTGTACCACTTTGGGCCTGGTGAACAGTGGGACGGCTTGCAAGAGCGAATCATTTTGGGTGCAAAGAAGTGCTGATCAATGAACGCATCCATTATGAAAAGAGGATACTGGACGCATGGGTTGCCCCTCCTAGTGTGTTATCACGCATGGTGACATATTGATCTGTTTGGAAGGTTTTCCTTTCATGTTCAGCTAGAAATTTGATTGGAATATTTGTGTGCAAGTGGCTGATTCCAGCCTGTGTCCCACCTTGCGGCTGGTTGCAAGATCGCTTTAGTCACAACTCATGGTGTGGGTGGTGTGCAGCATAGCAAACTTGATGCACTGAACAAACAATGATAGGATCATTCTGTGTCCACGGTGGCCTGCGCTGGGCGGGGGCATTGTTTGACATGGATTCTAGCAAGTGAAAACTATGGAACTTCATGCAAGCAATGACCTTGTGTAGCGTTACCTTCACAGCTGCTTAAGCACTCCTCAGTATCCCAGTCTTCATGTGCTGCTGTCCATCGTGCTCTCAGCCCAGTAATTCGAGTAACTGCAGCGCAGGACACAAGTCCGAATCTGGTTGCTTGAGCGACACTCCATGCTTGCTTGGGGCCATGGAGTACTGCTCACTGCGACCCCAGTGACCAGTAGAGCACCCATCAGGCGACTCAGAAACACCTTCAAGTTGCTAAGGCGCTGCTTTCTCACATCTTTTGGCAGCTGCACCCATGGCGAACTCAAGCAAGCGCAGTGCTTGACAGTCTGGCGAAAGTTATTGATGCACTCCCTATTATCTGAAGGTGGCTGTTCTCTGCATCCTCACTGTTTCTTCCCAGACTGAGTACAATCGATTCGCACAGCCGACCCGCACATTCACCCTTAGTTCTCAGAAAGGTTGACATCTGGACGAAATGGGAAAGGAGCTAATAGACCGGTCTGTTTGTATTGACAGGTTGGCATGGCCGTTGGCCGGGACCGATTTCGACCTGATGCGCCCGAACTTATGCAGGTCTTGAACCATCTGCACAACTCAAAATTGGATGACGATGACCCGATCACCGGCTACCTCCTGCAGGCGGGCGCCAGGCTGTGCAAATGTATGGGTCAAGAATTCTTGCCCTACCTGCACATCGTGATGCCGCCCCTGTTGAAGGCTGCCCAGCAGGATCCTGATGTGAAGGTATCTGGAAGGTGCTTGTTTGTGGCTTCCCATGTGCAGCTGTTTTACAGCCAGCAGCACCAGGAAGTTGTTTTGCAAGCCGTGCGCCTGTGGTGTAATTGCTTCGATCACAGTTTGCATTTCTTGCCAGTGCTGCGCACTATTTATGTATGTGTGTATGCCTGTCTACTTGTTCTAAACAGGGAGCTGCACAATGCAGATGCGGTAGCCCCCAATGCAGCTCCCAAGCTGCTGAAGCATTGCCTATTGCCACAGGGTGTGCCTCTGCAGTTGGTTCCTCTGCACTGCTTTGTGCAGTGGAGTCCCCTCTCAGTACTGAGGAGATGAAGTTGCCTCCAGCAACCCCCCACTCTCTGCACATTTGTCAGACCATTGCCATGCTTCCTCAAATATGCCTGGTCGTTCGGAGGCCCCATGTTGGCACACTGCAGTCCATTTGGAAAGGACAGAACAGGTGCAAGCGTGCATCTTAGCTTCCCTTGGAGCGCTTGGAATTTCTGATTCATGTGCGAGTTTCCATTTCCAGGTCTTGCCCATTGACGATGATGAGCTGGATGCGATCGGAGATGCAGACGATGAGGACAGCGAAACAATAGTTATTGGTGACAAGTTCGTCCAAATCCGAACAAGTGTGCTCGAGGAAAAGGCCACTGCCTGTCAAATGTTGCGGTGTTATGCGGATGAGCTGAAGGATGGGTTTGCACCTTATGTGAAGGAGGTGACAGACATCATGGTACCGTTGTTGAAGTTTTACTTCCATGAAGATGTGAGTGGCATGCATTCTTCATTGTGAGTGGGGGCTGCTGTGCATCTTCCTTCAATTTTATATGTGTTTATTCTGCTTTTACACTGCTTTTATATTGTACCCATAGTTTGCTTGTATACGTTTTACATTGTTCATGCCCATTCCAGATGGGTGCCAGTTGGAAACATCAATCCTCCATGTATGTGCACGGCTGTAAACTTCCATTTTGACTGCGATTGTTCCATGACAACTGAACACTTGAATGGGCGGCTGTCCCAAGTTCAGAGGCCATTGCTGGATTGGTCAAATTGTGGTGTGCCTGGGCAGTCTCTGTGTGGCCGTGCCATTTGCGTGGCCTTCTGTGCCTTGGCATCCATCGGGTTTTCATGCACATAGTTCCAAAGATGTTGCACTGGCAATGCACTGGCCATCACCTGCAGGGTGTCGATGGGCACTGTTTCTGACATGAGACTTTGCCACAGAGCATATGCCTGCTACCTGGCGATCGTGAGCCCAGATCTGATGTTAGCTTTTGGTTGTTAACTGCTGTGTTACACTTTCTACATTTGCGTGTTGATATGCACATTGAAAACTGCATGAACTTGTTGCCTCAGGGCGCCTGTGAAAAAGCTCTAGACGTTATCCCTGCCATGAACTGCAGAACATTGTCGATTGTTGAAGGATTACTTTGGTGCACTTTGAGAATTCACAGCATCTTTCTTGCTGGATGCATGGAATATTGTTTGTATCAAGCTGTATAGTAGGTTTCAAGCAAACTGAATGCTTTGTTTCTATTGGCAGCAATACCTCCGTTCCCTTATCCTGATTGTCTGCAACAGGTTCGAAAGGCAGCTGTTCAGGCGATGCCTGACCTCCTGCAGTCTGTGGTGGTTGCCGCGAACAAGTCCAATGGGGCCAACATGCCCTTTGTGAAGGAGATGCTGGACTACATATGGCCGAACATGATGCAATCCATGTCCAAGGAGATGGACCTGGATGTGCTTACCACTTTCCTGGACGCCACGTCAAGCATAGTGGATATTGTGGACAGGCAGCTCCTGGACGAGCAGAAGGTGAAGATTGTCTCTAATATACCCTCTTGTGTCATGCATTGGGGATTCCCGTCCTTTTTGCGCGACTCTGTTCAACAATGCACAGGATGATGCGAAGTGCTCCAGCAGAAATGGCAAGCGGCAGAGAGCAGAGAGCAGTGCTCGTTAGCATGCAGGTTTCGGCCATTCACAAGTGGGAAGCGCAGTACTATCTGTGCCAGAGTGTACAGTCGTATTTTGAGGCCAGACTTCTAGTCAGGGACTGCAAGGCTACATTTGCCGACATCTGTTCTGGCCGTTGCGGTGGTTGTCGGCTGGGGTCTGATCCGCTTGGTGGTTCTCCTTGACACAGGTTGAGTCCTGCTTCCAAAAGTTCGAGAACATCTTGAAGGCAAGCGAGAAAAGGAGGAAGGAGCGCATGAAGGAAAGGCAGGAGCAGCAGCAGGAGGAGCATGACGAGTATGAGGCTGAGGCGCTTGACGAAGAGGATGAAGAGGAAAACGAAATGATTGATGAGGTACTGCATGCAGCTATTGCATGAATTTTTTTGCCACGACCTGATTAGGCTGTTCACACCACGTGATCATTTAAGCTAAGGCCAAATTTCAGGTGCCAATGAAGGTATAAAGTTTCGTGTTGGATATTTTCTCTTGGCATTTTCTTTTCGCTGCCAGGTGCTGCCATGGAAAGGATGCCCTGACTCACACCTTGCCCTGCGGCATCGGCGGTTGCTCAGAGTCTTACACACTGAATGTTGGTGTGCATCCACTGGCCATTGCCCTGCCCTTTGCTTCTGTGCACACAAGGGTCAGTTCTTCTGAGGACTGAGGGGAGTTGTGTACATTCTTTTCCACTGTTTTGAAAAACATTATTCACACATGCATTTGCTCACTCTCTATTCAGTTTTGTGCTGTTTTTGGATAGGTTGGCTCCTGTATTGGCGCCTTCCTCAAGAAATTCAATGATGCCGTCCTACCTCTCCTAGAGACCCTCATGCCCATCCTTGGGACTCTGTTAGAGAAGACCAGGACGCCTGCGGAACGGAGGATTGGCATATGTGTCATGATCGATGTGCTTGAGCACTCTCCAGCGGGTGGCGACAAGTATGTGCGCGAGGTGCTCCCAATCCTGATGGAAGCCATGCGAGAAGAGGACCCCGATCTGAGACAATGTGCTGTGTTTGGGGTGGGAGTGGTGGTGACGAAATTCCCCCAGGTACCTGCAAACACTGCCCTCTTGCTGCTTCATGGATGGCAATTTTCCAAAGAAATGTCTGCACTCTTAACACTGTCCACAGGGACACCTAGTGCTAGTTTGCCCATGTCGACCAGTCAGCGCTGCCAGTGTTGTCAAATTGTGAATCGGTTTGGTAATCTTGGATTCTGCAGAAGCAGGCGGCATCGGCACCTGCACCGTGCGATTCCCAAGTTGGTGGTGCTGAGGGCATTGCGATGGTGGCGATCTTTGGGCCCTTGTTTGAATCGCAAACAGTACTTGTTTGCCAGCGGGGCGAAGCACACACATATTGGCGAGGTTCAAATATCCTGAATTGTTGTGAATTGCAGCGTGGCTCTCTTGTTGTCCAAATGTCCACCTCCGGCCGCACACAGCACCCCTGGCAACGATGGCTAAGTTCTTGCAACAAAGTGTTTTTTTGGTGTTTCTGCCAATGTGGGGGTTGCCCACAATTTCAAGTGTCTCCCTGTATCTACTGCACATCGTATGTCTACTATTTCGTTGCAAGGTACCAGGATATGCTGCCAGATTCAAGGCAAAGTTGCAACTCTGTGTTGCAATGCCATTCTTCCCATTCACTATGAAACGCCACCATCTTGAAATGTGAGAGCTGCTGAACCGTTGGACTGCCTCTCACTGTGGTGCAGATTTTCAAGACGTATGTCAACAACGTGATCCCCATCCTGATATCCATCCTGCAACATCCCTCTGCATGCGCAGCTGGCAACGAGATGGCCACTGACAACGTGGTCTCCACTCTGGGCAAGGTCCTGCAATCGCACCCAGACTCCATGGACGGCCGCATGATTGCAGAGCTCTGGCTGCACAGCCTGCCCATCGTCAACGACACGGTGGAGGCCAAGAGTGTGCACGCGCAGCTGGTGGCCATGGTGGAGTCAGGAGACACGCGAGTGCTGGGAGACAGCAACAAGAACCTGCCACAGGTGTGATCCGCTTGCCAACGGCGGACCAGTGCCCCTTGAGATTTGCTGCATGTCAGGCAGGTGACGGCAGGCATGTGTACATTCATGACATTGGTTTGATGCTCATTGGTTCATTACTATACGCAATGCCTGCTCACACCATGTGCCAAGTCCAAGGTGCCCAGGCAGTTGTGTGCCATACTGTAATGAACGGCTCGAGTATATTGTTATCACAAGTAGGATCCTGAAACCCGAACCCGTTGCAGGTGATCGACGTCTTCGTGCAGGTGCTGGGGCATGGACGGGAGGTGGTGGCCAAGGATGTGGGTGCACGGATGGTGGCGTTGATGAACCAAATGCAGGGCAGCCTGCCAGCAGAGGTTGTGCAGGCGTCGCTGGCCAAACTGTCCAGCAAGCAGCAGCAGGCATTCCAATCCTGGATGGCTGGGAGTTCAGAGGGCTGAGGGACAGAGGCATGGGTGAGGATGGACTTTTAGGTTAGACTTGTGCTTGGGTTGTTTCTTGCGTTCGACTGGTTGATCACTGCCATCGCATCGCTAAGACTGTCGATTGCAACTGGCGTGCCAGCTTCCAGCTCCTAACCCTCACTCGGGGAGATCGGTTCTTAGGCTAGTTTAGGTTGTGCTCCCGCGGGTGGAGAGATGTGATACGTTGAACACTGCCCCAGCAGCACCCTTGCGCTATAGCTTGAAATGCACAATCAGCCCCCACCTGGCCTCCATATGTGGTGGAATGGGTTTTCGGTTTCAGTTCGCGCTTGAGCAGGTTGAGGGCTACGATAGTTAAACGGCACCCCGTTGACACCCTCCGCCACTATCTGACAGTGGATGTGGGCGGGTCATATCCAAGTTCTTTGCCTCCCCCTCCTCACCTGTGTTCAGACGTGGGGTGGGGTTCCAATGTGTCGGTTGCCACACATGGGATGCTGGCACATGGACCCCTTTGTCCCCTGGCACAGGCGTCCTAAATCTGTGCGGACACATACAGGCCGGAGGGCGTGTTCGCGAGGGGGCGTGGAACCGGGCCACCGAGTTGGTGTTGAGGTTGTTAGGCTCTCCTGAACGTGTATTCCTGGTCTCTTGTCGGCATTGTTTAAATTCTTGGACGGCTTTTCCAAGCAAGCTCCCTCCCCCGCCTTTCCTCCCTCCCTTCCCTGAACATTTCCCTGGGCAATAACAAGGCCACCCCGATCCTGGCGGGCCTTCCGTTCAGACCTGCAACGACTCGCTTCCTCCCTGATGCGATTCAGGGGAAGCGGGGGGGTGCTGTGGAACGTTCCAGCCAGTTGCAGGGCCCATGATCGACCTTCACCACCGCTGCAGTGTTGGGCAGCTATGGACCCTGCCAGTGTTGACCACTCCCGCCCCCGACTTTGCTACACTTCACATCTCGTTCTGGAGGCGCTGACCACCACAAGAGTGCCGCCAACGCATCCAAGCTCAAAGCTTGCAGGACAGTGCCAAAGGCCTGCATCGAGTTGCCCAGTCCCACAATGCGTGTGCGACAGGCGCCAAGGAGCTGCTGAGAAACGCTCATGAGACATGTCGCAACCCATGTGTACGCGCCCGATGCACACGCGCCCATATCGAATGTGGATGAAAGGCCGTGAAATCGCAGTCGCATCCCCGCCAGCGTGCACGAATGCCGTTCATGGGGCATCCCTCAATCGAAGGGCGCTGTGCTTGGCACCGCTACAGCAATGCAATGGCTGCGAATTCGGCCGTTCCACTGAAGGGAAACACTTCGGCAGACTCGGAAGAAGAGTGGACACAATGCACCGAATACGTTACACTTCCAGGAGCCAATTCGCATGCTTGAGTTGCTTGGAAATAAACCAAAGAATCGAACGATATACTGTACAGGCCGTGGCCCTCGGGCGAGTGCATGTGCACAGGCATTCGGCTCGCTCCATCCATTCCTCCCTGGGTGCGCTCGCGGGACACGGCCGGTCGCTGGCAGGGGCGGTCACTCACATGGCGCGGTGGCTGGGGGGAAATCACACAGACAACATCCAGCTGCCGCGGTTCTGTCAGGCTCGGGTCAGCAAACGTGGCCGAATCATTGTCAGTGCCCAACGGCAGCCATGGCGCCCTGCATTTCGCCGGAGTGTAGGCCCTCAGGGTTGGTCACGCTGTCTTCTCCGACTGTGTCACTCCACAGCACGGCCGCCGGGGGCTCTTCAACACGATCGAAATGCAAAAGGCCGCATCGTCGGCCCGCCGCACGGATCCTGGCCGCCGATGTCCGTAACCAACTCAGCGTTGCACAGTCTCCACCCCGTCGTGTCCGCTTCACCGTCACTTCCCTGCATGGCCTTTCGCCCGAGTTATATCGAGCCTCATGGTCCATTGCGTGTGGGCGTCATTGGCCCATCGCCACATTCGCCGCCGACTCGATGG
Organism: Ostreobium quekettii; assembly: GCA_905146915.1. Taxonomy (NCBI): domain Eukaryota; kingdom Viridiplantae; phylum Chlorophyta; class Ulvophyceae; order Bryopsidales; family Ostreobiaceae; genus Ostreobium; species Ostreobium quekettii. The sequence continues at coordinate 132,627 of CAJHUC010000379.1, read as the reverse complement.
CAGTGGCACCATCGATCCAGGATCTCGGGCTTAAGCGAGGTACATCGGTGGAACTACGTCCCTGCCTTGGCTTGCATTGTTTCTTGAGTTTGATCGAAGCGTCACAGACCCATCTCAAGAGAGGCTCCACAGACCCATGGGCTCAGTTGTCACTGAACCATGATCTCCATAATTTCCACGTGTACCCATGTGTTGGTTGCCCCCAAGCCATCTTGACACGGCCACCATTTAACCCGTGGCCTCCACTGTCATGGCAGACTCACAGGCATGTCACCCACACACAATCGCAGTGCACAGCCACAGTGCACAGCACGGTGTTGAAATTGCAGCCCCGGGTATGTCACCTGTACGTGCGATATCCGGGCACGTACATAGACTCACGTATGTACTCCAGCAGGTTGGTGGGCTTAGGCAAGTGGGTGGCTGTGCCCGCCTCGTAGCTCTTCTGGGCCACCGCCCTTGCCACCATCGCTGCCACCTCCCTCAGCTGATCCAGGGGTGGAAAGATCGCGCCTCGCGATCTGTCCTCATCCGTCACCAGCCTGGCAACCGCAGACGCCGCGGCGACGAATTGATCGGAGCTCAGGCGAACAGATCTGGACACCAGGGTCCCAAGGGCGACGCCTGCAGGCAAACGACACTGCTGATTGGGCGCAGTTGCGTCAGGGTGGCCGGCATTCGAGTTGGAGGGAGCAATTAAGCCCAGTGCTTCTGTGGTGCTGTGTCTTGGATGCTGGCTATGGAGTCTTGGGCATGACATCCAAGCCAGAAAGTGCCCAGGAAGTTGAAATCCTCGTGCGTGACACTGGATTTGTGGCCTTTGAGACACGCTCAGATGCCATTTAATTGGTGTCTGCAACTAATTTGCTGAAGCTGAAGGCCTACAACATTCCCCTAAATCCAGCAGCACATTCTAAGCCTGCATGAGGAAGGCTTCCAGGAATGTGCTGCATTTTCTGAAATAGCAAAGGAGGTTCTGGAAAAGAAGGAAAACACTACATACATTGGGATGTACTCTCCTGAACAAATTCTCCTTGAAACTCTTTGACAAGCTATAAAGATCATGCAAGGGTCCATGGCCTATCTGTGATGCAATGGTTGGAATCCCATATACAACTGCTGTAGATGCACAGACGGAGAAAAAACAAGCAAAAAGGCAGTGCAGGTCGCCACTACTACTCTTCCAACGTTGGCTTACCTGGAAAAATATATGTTGTGTTGCACTGGCTGGGGTGCATCGTGGTCCCATCAGGAAGGGTGCACTGACTGGAAGTGCCCTCCACCTGGGCTGTTATGCACCGACCTGCAGTCCAGTTGTATGCCTCTTGCGCAGTGCACTCTGCCCCAGATGGGGTCAGCGGGAATATGATGGGCCTCTCTGCGTTTTCTGCCATCGCGCGGCAAACATGTTCATCAAAAGGGAAGGGGTAGCGCGATGTGAAGCTGCACCCGATGAGCACCGTGGGTTTGATGGCCTTGACAGCTGTGATGAGGTCAGGGCAAGCAGGCGCACTGTGGCAATACGGCAGCTCAAACGACTCGATCAGTCCGGTGTTGCCACGTTCCCGCGTAACAAGCCCCCTTGAGTCCAGAAGCCTGTGACAATGTAACGAAACAGTTTCGATGATTCACTCTTTTCATTCAAAGGAAAAACAAAACAAGAGGGTCAAGTGCCAGTCTGGTTTAGTGATGCCTAGAGTCTAACCATTGCATAGCGTTTTCACTTCCAGCACTCGCTTGCAGGAAAATTAAACGTTCTCCAGTACTCACGATAGACAGGCAGCTTCTGTTGGACACATTGACCAGGGCACATGGGGAACATGTGGAGGTTTGATCCTTCACTGCAGTGCTGAGAAATTTGGTTGATAATTTTTCCAGGTGGCAACAGAAGATCACACAACAGGAGCGGACGTCAACAATCATGTACTAAAATGCAATCATGAAGTGTGAAACAAATCACAAATTGTGTCCAAACACATCGCACATCAGGCAACAAAGGTTATGGACAACAGGATAGCTGTGGGTGATTGGAAGCTGCTCGATGCTCAGCAGATTCGACGGCCCCCAGTTACGCGCATTGACCCTGTTCTTGCACACCATTCTCAGATTGGGCCATTCAATGGCTGGTTTGAATGGGCCCTTCGAACCCATGGCATTGAGCGGTCCGTTCTCTGATTAGGCCATTCAAAGCCCCGGCATTGCCCACCACCACCCCAGACGGGTTCCGAACAAAGCGAGAGTCCCCCACGACACCCACCACACGTTCTCCCGCGCCTCCAGCAGCGTCTTGCCCGTCTGCCCCGCCACCGCCATCGCGATCACCTCCGCCGTCGCCGACACCAGCTCACCCCGCCCCGCCAGCAGGAACCTGTGCTCGTGCAGCGCTCGGCCCGTCAGCGGTAGCGCACCCAGCACGCCCGCCAGGATGGTCGCCGCCCTGCCCTGGCTGCCGTCGTGCAGGCACGGGAACTCGCTCTGGTACATCCCCACGAGGGACGTCGCGTTCTCGTACTTCATGTCCACGAACTGGATCATCACCGTGTTCCCGTATCTCCGCCTGACTGCCGTCAGGAACTCGTCCATGAGCTCGTTGTACGCCTCGCCCCGGGATCGCCTCTCCTTCACTCCCACATAGAACGGTGAAGCCAGCAGCTCTTCATTGTCGGTGCCGACGTCCAGGACCACAGGCACGCACGCATCCGGGTGCACGCCGCCCGCGGCGGTCATCATCATGAGCTTCGATACCGGCACGCCGATCGCCTGGCAGCCCAGATCGACGTTGTCCTCCGGGTTGAGCTGCGGCCCCAGGTTCTCGCCGTCCGTGCACACCATGAGCTTGACGCGCCGCTCCGGCCAGTTCTTCAGGATCTTGTAGACGCGCCCGCGGTCGGCCAGCGTGATGAACAGCCCGCGCGGGAGGCTGCGGAACATCAGGCTGTAGCGCTGGCAGGCCAGGCGCATCGTCGGGTTGTGCACCACGGGCAGCAGCTCCTCCAGGTTCTCGATCAGCACGCGGTAGAAGAGCGTCTGGTTGCGTTCGTGCAGGGACATAAGATAAGTGTACTTGTCCATTGCGTCCGCTTTGCCTCGCACGTTGAGCACCGTGCGCTCCAGCTGCACGCGCCCAGATAGCATCGCCGGCGGCAGCAGGCCGCGCAGGTGCAGGCGGTCGCGCTCCTCGCCCCCGAAGCACAGGCCCTTGTTGTACTTGGGGTTGCGCAGCAGGTCGACGCCGCTGACCACCTGCCGGACCCACGGCGTGCGGCACCCGTCGATGTCGTCGGCCGCGTCGTCGCTGAGGCCCCGCGCGGCGCCCAGCGCCCCATGCCGCCACTGCCGGCCGGCCCTCCCCGCCAGGCCGGCGCACCTCCGCCGCATCATTCAGCGATGGGATCCCGAAGATCGCCCTTGCAGGACCCCGAATTCTTGAGGACGAACGGCGTGTGGCGATGGGCGCCTGCGGCCCGCTTGGGCCGCTCGCCCGGCGGGGTGGGGGTTGGGCGGGAGGGCACGGGCGGCGCCGCTGTCGGGCCCTGGACGCGGAGTGGGGGCGTGGGGTTCGCAACGCACGATTCGTCGGGTTGGAGTCTTTGTGGCTCTCAAGTTCAGAGTCGAAGGTAGCACTGTAACTTCAGAGTCTAAAGTACTGCGATGTGCAAGCACGTCTGTGTGCGTCTGTGTGCGTGTGTGGCCAGACCTGGTAGGACCTGTCTTGCTGTCTGCTCGCGAAGGCGTCCCTCTCCCCGCGCTGCCGGTCTGGCGGCAGGATGTTCCAAAAGGGATCTGCGCTCGGGCGCCCGCCCTTGGGCGGCGGCTGCGTCCGTCCCCGTCGAGGCCTCAACGGCCGAACGCTGCGAATCGCCTGTGCCCTGAAGCCGGAGGACGCGCAGAAGCGGAAGGATGGCAAGGCGGCCGGCAGGGCGCCTCGCGACGGTGACGCCCAACCGGTGGGTTGCATCTCTGATTGCCTCCTCGTCGGTGTTGATCTGCGCGGGAGGAGCCACCTGGCCGAGGGTAGCGGTCGCGCGGGCCAGCCCGGGAAGTGTTTGTTTTGATCGGGGCGTGGGCATCTGAGAACACGTTGCTTGTGTGGGCGCCCACCCGTTGCGGAAAGTTCTGCGGCGCGGCGCCACCCGATTGTGGAATCGGAGAATTGCTTATCAGGGCTGTTGTGGGCTCGAGAACGGGATATCTCGTTGGCCATCAGCTGTTAGGGGCGGCGGGTTCATGCTGTGTTTGGCAGTTGTTGGGTTTGATCGGTACCTGGTGTGCATTTGGACGCATGTTCTAGCTTGGGGCGCAGGAGGTGCATCGCTTAGTGGGCTAGAATGCCCTTGCCTCCCTTGCCATGCTTGTGGTTGGTGATTCTACGAATTGGGGTGCTCCATGCGCAGTAGACAGGAAATGGACTAGGGGATGGGGAGGCGCCACCTGCAGTGTGAAAATACATACGGAAAGATGCGGAAATAGGGACATTCAGATAGAGGCAGTCAGCAACCTTGATCGACTTTGGCAAGTTGATCTGTTGTCACAGAAAAGGCCACTAAAAGTGGGTGCAATGGATGGATCTGCTCGTGCAGAACCAGGTTGTAGAAGTCTACAATTTGCCACAATGCTATCGCTCATGTTTTCCACCCCCACGCTTGCTTCTCAGCAAGTAGTCATAAATGATGCACAATGGCAGGGAAGGGTAACAGACTATCCCACAGCAATATCTTTCCAACTATCATTTTGGGTTCAACACTGTAGCAGGGAACCATACTTCACTTTCGGTTTGCGAACACCTGTAAAATGGGATTTTCTATGTCTCCAACAGACATCTGCTCAGATGGGAGGCAGCAAATAAACACTAGCTGCCTTGCTTGCTGTAGTTTGAGAATAGATTCAGGACAGAACTTGCAAAGCCAGGATGTACATCGAGAGTCTGGTTGGAGTCTAGTCAGTGAAGGCTGGCGGGATGGGCATTGTTGTTGGTTTCGCATCGGCAGAAACATGATGTGTGCCTATTCTTGCTGCTCACCTGGTTAATTGCATTTGCGATTTCAGGGGAGCAGCACCTCTGAGCCTGTGGTACCAGAAGTGTTAGAACCATCCACAAGTGGACGCCCAGGGCAGGGAACCAATGGAGTCACCATCGAAGCCGATTTTGAAGACACTTTGGTGAGCAATGCTTGGGCTTTCAGCATACTGTGCAATGTGGCACAATTGTTTTATCATCGAATTTGCAGCTGCTGGAAAGGCTGCAGGGAGGTGTTTGCGCAACAAAGTGCTGGCGGTTTCAAGTATCAGCCCTTGTTCTTGCAGGGGTCTGAAAATATGTATGTGCCCTTCCCTGCATGAACATGTGCCAAAGATTAGAAGATGCACAGCCCCTGGAGAAAGAGACAGACCAATGAACGTTTGCAGTTTTTGTCCTCATGTGATCGAGACACCTGTCTTATCAGATATCCTATTCCACTGTCCCATAATGGACTGTAGCTGTAAGAGAGAACAAAGCTCATCGTGTGCCCATTCAGGATGGTCCTGCTGCGCGCCGTGCAGCCATCATTATGGAAATTGTGAATGCTGGAGGAGAGATAGAGGACAAGATCAAACAGCACAACGATGAAATTGATGAGGAGTTGTTGGATCTTCTGTTCAAAAGGATACAGTTGGCACGTGAGTATGGGGAGGTGGGTATCGAGTGAGCACTATGGTGCACCTGCAAGCATTGCCTGAAAAAACTCTCCAGAATGTGGTGACCGTTATTTGTGAATGAATAAACGCAATGCAATGCCAAGAAGCAGCGCACAATGTCACCATCGTCCCAGCATCTTTGCGCAGGAAATGGCAAGATTTGCTTGAAAGGGTCTTGAAGGGGGTGAGCTGCCTTTTGTGGTCAAAGTAGAGAAGTGGAGGATGGTGTGTGTATTTCCATCACAAGATTCTGGTGGGCAGTCCCTTCCAAATCACGCCCATCACAGCCCAGAGTATCCCACTGGTATGTGGTGTGTTCACAACCATGCACTCCAAAGTGAGTGTGTTTGGGTCCTCTGCTTGAACATACCCCACCCACAAGCCACAACCAGAGAAGTTGCCAAGAGGCAGAACTGAGATTGCCCTTTTTCTTTCTGCCTTAATAAATGTATATCGATGAAGAGTTATGCCATGCTCAATTTTCTGACACAGTGCCAGCTCTGATATTGACCAAATCTGCATGGATTGCCCCACCCTGGCCCAGCAAGAACGAGCCTAGATTCTGGGCCTTGACAGCCAGAAAGAGGAGGCATGGGCTTCTTATTGGTAGCAGCCCTCAAATTGTTCTTTCAAAAGTGATGCAAGCCTTTGAGAAGTCACAACTGCTATTTTTCTGTTGTTTAGTCAATGGAGTCTATCGAGGGCCTGATGACAATTTGGAGGCGCTTGCGCGCTGAGTGCGATCGCAAGAACTCCACACCAGCGATGCGCCTGCTGGATGAAGCCCTGTCCTTGATATCGGCTGATATGGGGGGAAGCCGAGAGGACCGGTACGTGTGCATGAATGACTGCGCCAGTTACTGCATGCATTTGATGCGTGGTGGAAGCTTGAAATTGATGCACTGAATGTGGAACAGGGTTTGGCCATTACTTACCAGACTCAGTGAGCTTCATTGACTGACGTTCCTCAGTCTCGAACTGTCAATATCACAAGATTCGTTGCCATCTTCCAGCAAAACAGGCACTGAGTGCCGTTTCTGCTTGAACTTGTCAGGTATGTTGCCAGTAGTCGAAACTGCTGCAATTTGTTTTTTTGCCGCAGACATGACTACCTTTGTTATGCAGCATCGATACCATCAGTCTTTGGGAAGGCAGAACTCCATTTTCTGCTGTTGGCACCCACTTAGGCCTCATTGCCTGGAGCTATGGAAGATTAGTATTTGGCCAATGATTAATAATGAGCGCGTATTATCTGATCTCAATGATGGACTGCTGTACATGAGGCCAAACATATCTATTGGGACAGATGGTTCGTTGGTCCCTGCTGCTGCTTTTTCATTGCTCCTCAGAAAAAAACAAGCAACTTGGTGTCCAGTCGTGCTGTGTGTCAACAGGGATAGTGTCAACAGTTGCTCCTTTGGGTTGAGGTCGGGTGCTTTCTCCAGTCTCTGGCCTCTCTTGTTCTACCATGGCTTGCAGCTCAGCAAGGTTGACAGAGTTGCTTCAGTGCATGACCACTTGAGGGAGTTGCCTATCTGCCATGTTGTGAAACGGTTTCTGGCATTTGGGGCGGAACCTGTTCTGCACAGGGAATCTGATGGATTCACATAGTGTCAGGACAGCTTGGGCTGGGGCTGTTGGAAGAAATGCTGGCCTATTTGTGTCACATTCTGAATCAAGCAGGAAGTCGTGCTTGAAACAGTGAAGCAGGTCATATGATGGTGCCCAGTGTGTTATCCCTTTACGGCGATAGGTCAGGTCGCATTCATTGATTCTTTGGTCTCATAGAACTGGTGCTATCTTGTTTGACTGCATGCTTCAAAATTGATTGCTCGCTGCCCTTGCGCATTCAAGAAGGTAGCGGCATCCTTGGCAGCACATGAGGCACACACGAAAGCCTGTATGACAGCAAGCCGCCAATGGTTGGCAGGGTGATTTGCGCTGAAGAGTTTGACTTCCGTTTGGCCAGGTTGGAGATGGTGTCTGACCGACTGGAAGCTGCATTCACTGGCCCACAGTCGCTCCCCGTTGACATCTTTGGGGTTGCTGCATCCCTGGCAGAGGGGGAAGAGCCCCCTGAGGAACTTGTGCAGGAGTGTGTGGCCCAGGATGCGTTTGTCAAGGAAGTGGAGGTGGGCATTCTGGCAGATCCTCATCTGATTGTTGTGACTGCACATTTCTTGCATCCTATCAGTCAGTTTCTGATGAACACCACACTCTATCAGGAACTCCCCTGTCATTGCAGTATAGTACCATCACTAAGGTGTATGTTCGGTTGAATTGTATCAGGAACAGGTGCACATGTTTCACGATTGCCTGCCCTTTGAAGCCGCCCACAGCAGCTGACTTTGGCTAGTACATTGCAAAATCAGTGTACTGCGATCGATCGCAACCCTGGTCCTTGAGGGCTTCGGGACCCTGTTGACAGTTCTTTGAGTCAAACAAGAGTGGACCACATAGGCATGGGGAGCCTTGTGGGGCCGGCAGAATTGGGTACAGCACAATTAATCGATGTAAATCACTCTTTTGCCACATGGAACGAAGTTGTTTTGTCACGGACACAAGTATATCTTGGAATTCAATTCCTTTCCCTCGACCACTGAATAAAAGAATGAATGTGGGACAGCAAACGTTTTGGGGTACAGTAGGGGTCCCTATAGAGCGCCCCTCCCAATGTCGCCCTCTTTTTTGGCTTGTCACCATTTCTGTAATACTTTATGCAGCTTAGTTGCACAGTGGCACCTCAGCTAGTACAGGGGGGGCCAGTTAGCGACCTCCTGAATGGCTTGTCACCATTCCCACAGTACTTTGTTTCACTGTGACAGGCCCCAGCCCCTGCAAATTCGGCGCTGCGACACGGCTAAGTCGCTGGCACCAAAAGCTAGCATGGGCCCGGTAGGCTGGGTTTAGCGTGCCCCATACACTGGCGGCCAAGGTACCCTCTACATCTGCGGCCAGGGTACCCCATATACTGGCAGCCAGTGTATCCCCTACAGCGGGGCTAGGGTACCACCTACACCAGCGGCCAGGGTGCCCTTTACACCGGCTGCTTAGGGTACCCCCCTAACAGTATAGTGCCCCCAGCCCCCAATAGCGGCCCTGTTTTGGCCATGTCACGGGGGGGCAGTATATAGGGACCCATACTGTATACACGTGCACATTCTTGCCTGCATGACGTAAGGGCTCCACTTTGTTTGACGGCACGTTTGAAGAATAGGCTTCATCGCTCCCTGACATGAGGAGCAGCCAGACAAAGATGTTGGCAGCTAAGGGAATCACAAATGTGTACACTGTGTACCATGAGTTGGACCCTGCCAGTTTCCTTTTCCTCCAAATGAGTCGAATGACCAATGTGCACATCACCCACAGTGTCCAGTATGAACAAGGTACCTTTGTTCCTTGTTATCGAAGTTGAACTTGCAAAAACACAACAGTTTACTGCCCTTGCCCTGTCAGGTGACGGCTGTGGAAGCAATGTAGGCATTTTGCTGTATTAGTAGGTGACAATGTCCCATTTGGGTACTGTCATTGAAACAGAGCGAAGGGCGCATACTCCTGCAAGGTTATGTAGCCATTGTTTGACATGTTTTTTGTGGCAAAATCCATCACGGAGTGGATTTGATGATGGTAGTTGAGCCCTGTGCGTCCAATGCAGGCACTCCTGGATACTGCCAAGAAAGAGTGGCAAGAAATGGAGAGAGTGCTGCAAAGAATGAAGGCAGACCTGGAGACCAATGGCTTAAGCGGTGACGACAGGAGGTGAGGTTGACGGGCTAGTTGCGTGCAGTGCTGCAAGACACATCAGGAAGACAAACACTTCTGGATGTGAGGAGCACCTGCCATAGTTAAATCGCTGTGTTGGCAGTGGTGAATGGTGATTGCACTTTAGGAGGTCAAATGTCGAAGCCCCCCAAGCACACACCGTTGCTGTGTCCAGAGATATACAGTGAGCCTCTGGATATCATGTGTGCAGATGAACTTGAGTGGATTCACACTTTGACTGCCGCTTTTGACTGCCGAGCTACTGCTGCACAACCTTGGTTTATGCCATACGAATCGCTGGCAATGCTTTTCTTCGCCAAATCGGGAGGTGATGCCACATCCTTTCCTCATTGTGGGAATTTCCCTGATGGATGGCATCATGGTTGATTCTGATCGTGATATATTGCTGGAGTTGTTGCTGCAAATCGGCAGATGGTGATCACTCCTGTGGAATGAATATGCCATCAATGTCGATTACTATCACATATTTTCGGCCTTGTGTGTTGAAGGGCACTTGAGCAGGAGGTGGACCGACTGAGCAAGGCAGCTATCGATCAGGAAGTCGCGCTGATGGATGTTGAGGAGATTGTTGGGTGTGCCAGAGATGTTCTGGTCTGGCCTCCCAGGGCCGACTAGCTTGAGGAATGACAGCTTAGCGACTCTAGTGAAACAGCATTGGGCAAGGGCCTGGGTTGTCTTGGGATTTCATTGCTGCTCGTCAATTCGATAAAGCGCATGAGAGGACGTTGTCAACTGGAGTACGGAAAATACAGATTCATGCATACACAACATGCAGGGCCGTTTGTCTGACGAACACCAGCTCTTTCGCGACCATCAGCTGGGCGACTGTATTTGAATCGCCTGCTCCAGGGTCCCGATTGGCATGTCGTTTCACAAGAAAATCACAAGAAAATGAATGTGAACAGGTTGTGGATTTCGCTCAGTTTAATTGAGGCAGACTGGCTGCAACTCTTCCCCAGGAATTGGAGTGCATTGAAAACAGCATACCATGCATGGTGCGCAAGATGGTAATGGGGCATTTGGCGCGTATCATTAAATGAGGCATTGCCATTGATTGGCTGTGTTTCTCTCCTGCGAGCGAGGGATCTGAGCGTCGTGTCCTCACAGGAAGTCGCAAAACTTCGCGACGCGTCGATTCCATGACAGCGCCATCACCAAAAGTCGCCAGCATTTGCAGACCACACAGCGCACGGCGCAGCTGTTTCCTCTCATTATCGCCTCAACCTCCCCCCGACTCAGCGCCGACCGTGCTTGGCAGAATTACAGCGTCCGGCAACCTCATGCCTTCCATGACCCCCTCCAACCCGATGTCCTCAATCAGCAGCACGCCTTCGGTCCCATCCTCCGGCGCCCCGTCCTCGGCACCAGTCTCCCGAATCGCTGTGTTCTGGAGGCCCTCGCAGGTGCCTATTCCGGGATCCCGTGGGTGTCTAGGCTGTGGAGGATGCTGAACCGATGAACTGCTAGAAGTGACCCACCCAAGAGGCCTTTGCGGGTCTCTGGTCGAGCCAGCCTCTGCACGTGTTCCGCCACAGCGCCCCTGCATGGGGACGATTGTGGGAGGTCCTGCTCGCTGCTCTGTTGCAGAGTTGAGCACCAATTATCAGGTGAGAAATGACGGTTTTGTACTGCAGGCGGCAGCCCCAAATTGAACATCCGAATGAAATTCAGCGGCTCGGGTTGAGGACATCTTCTTCAAGTGTCTTTTGCAATGTGGCTGTCGGGTTCAAGATGTCAATGTGAGTCATTGCATTTCCGCCGCCAAGCGTTTCGAGGGTGGTTGGAGGGTGCGGGGTCCTCCACCCTGGGCGCGGATCAAGCAACGTCCCTTGCCCTTTTGACGGTTCCCGATTGGTTTATGGATTACCGCCCAAGTGGGCTCTCATTCATTGTGCTATGCTTCGTAGAACTATGAAAAGTTACTGCAACATGCGGTGGGACTCCCCTCCTTGGCAACTGTGTTTGAACTGCCCAAATGCGCAGGGACGGCACGATGGCTCATACTGAGGGCTTCACAAGAAGCACAACCTATAAGTCGTGTAAACGCCGCCGGAAACTGAAACCACGGCAATGGTATTCAGTTTGCATGCTGCCAGCGGCGAATGCTGACGTTGCGCGAATACCGGTGGCGGCAGACCAGACGCTGCAACAGCAGACTCCGTTCGTCACCCAAGTGAAGCTTACTGGACAGGCTTCCCCTGGCCACACATTCTACGACTTGGTTCTTGCTGACCGCGCCAAGGCACCGCATTTGGTCGACAAATGCCTGCCGTCTTCTACACGTTATCAGTATTTGGACAAGAACTGCTCATCCTCGCTTAAGACGATGGCGCGTAGAGCACTAGCATTCCATCTAAAACGGTCCCCTTTGCGACTTGGTGTACAGCGTCTATATGGATGCCCAACATATGCCCGAGGCCATGGCACACGTGCCGCAATGTGCAGCCCCGGCAAGCCGCCGCTGGCTTACGTCGTGCTGCATCGTTCCCTGCCCTCGAAGATGCGCCAGCCATGATGAGCTTCATGAAATACGCCGCGCGAGCGGACGCAGGACGGCGTTTCGGCTCAGATTTGATGGTTTGAACCTCGGCAATGACCTGATCGGCGCCTCCTGCGTATTGCAGGACATGCTGACATGGATGACTGCAGCGCATATCGGGGCGGTTGATCAGCTGGTGTTGGCGGCTGAACCAGTGACATGTCGTCGATTAGACGTACAGCACAGCGTGTGTATCGGTGTTGTACCGATACGGATGGAGCTTTGTAATTCTAAGGCCCCACTACACAGAAACTGCACAATCCTGCACAGACCCCAACAAGCTCAAATGCATACGCGAATTCTGTGTGCGGTTCCGCTTGGCTGTCAAAATAGAGAAGCTACGCAAAAAAGCACCCTAGTGCAGATTGAGGAAGGAAGAGCCGCCAATCACCTCACATGCCGGCATCGTATGCGCTGGAGTTGGCACCTCTTCACTTTTAGCAAGTTTTCGTCCGCATGTCTATTGTCAGCACACAGAGAGTATGCCTCCTATCACATTCATTTCACAATGCAGTGGCCAATGCATTCAAATTGCAGCGTGCCGCCGTACTGAACGCTCCATCGCCCCGACGCCACCGCTGACGACTGGAAGATGGAACGCTATAATGGCAGCCGATATCCGTGCTGCTCCTGTGCAGGGCTCACCTATCTTCTCCCACCTGCCCACCCCCTGCCCTCGAGCACACCATGGGCCTCCTCACCCAAGTCGCAGCCAATAGCCATCTCGTTCTCCCCGTGCAGGGGCTCTGAGGGATGTGCGTCAAGGGGAGGGATCCGGCTGGGCGGCCTGCCCTGCCGCTGTGAATGTGAGCGTGATGAGTCAGCGCCATCGGTGTCGCAGCGGCCACTCGTCCCACCGATCGAAGCGTTGTCCCCTGGACAAAGAGTGGAGCCGGGATGGTTTTGCGTGTGCAAGGGAAGGCGTTTTGCGCGCTGCCTATTGCTTAATTTGTCTGGCTCTTCTCGACTTCGCAAATCCATTAATAGGTACTTGTCGTCACCGGCATCATGTGTCCGAATTTAGCGTTTTGGGCAAAGCAGGCGTTGTCGGAGTTCGGCGTTGGGGATGCACCTGCATGCAAAGAGGAAACGATTCCGGAAAGGGAAACTAGTAGGACAAATGTAGAGAGGCACCTGCGTGCAGACAGCCCAACCCCATGTTCTTCCTCCCATCGCGTTTGCTGTTTTGCCGGAGCCGCGCTCCGATTGGCGGAAGTCTGGCCGGCGGTTTTGAGCGCGCAGAGTTGCCATGTCTCCATATGGCGCCTGTCGCGACGCGGCTCCTGGGACAAAATGCCAATCACATCGGTGCCCAAACCAATTCACCAATTATCGCGATCAAAAACAAACAAAAGACCGTGGGGACATTCGGTGTAGCCCTCCTTTCCTGATCCGGTGCAACAGGGACGAATATTCGGACATCCAACGACAATTAAAAAGGAAGCAGTGGGAAAAATGCACTAAAATCCAATTTTAATTACAATCGCAGGAGCAGAAATTCCGTTTTTGTACTGTGTTTGCATGTCTATCATGTACTTCAAACTATATTAATCCCATGAAGATGATATTGAGGGCGAAAACCAATGGTCTGTGGCAATCATCCAACCCTCCCACCCCCAGGGGTGGTGAAATCCAAATAGGTGGTGATGGGCCCCGCGCTTTACCGACTCCCAACTGGGTGACTGAAACAGCGACATTCACATGGAACTGTTTGGGTGAAAAAATAATTTGGACAGAAGAAAGTAACCCCGTTGCCACCCTCACTGCGAAAGGGCACTCCTTTGTCCTGAACAGACAGATATTCACCGCTCCCAATACCCCTCACATTATGTCGCTCCTCTTGATACTCTCCCCAACCATTGCTGCACGTAGCTCCTGCAAACGAGCCTAGCAAAATCACAAGCAAAGTATCAACAAAATATATGGACATGTCAATATCAACGCAAATAATTTCAATTATTATTTGACGGCTTTTGCAAGCTTGCCATTGGTATACCATATACAAGTTTACAATGCCGAAACGTCACGAGTGAAAAATTAGCATCGGCAAAATCTAAAGCGACACTACGCTGTTGCTCTGCTATCGGAACGACCTGCTGCACGACATTCCTGGTGCAAAGCAGGATACAACTGCAAAAGGGTGACAATGCCCAAATCCTTCCAATGTCTGTCGTCAAATTTTGGAAAGGCAAGGTGCACATTGCACATGTTGTTGCATGTATCGGACTGGTTTGGAGAATCTAGATGGTTTGGGCGGCAAATTATTTCTGACTATCACTCACAGGGCTGGTAAGGCTTATCTACAGGTTAAAATTTCATGATTATAAATCCCGAAACCAGCTCCCCATCTCTTAATGTCAAATGGTCACCAAATTGTGCATGCAGCAGGAATTCGATGATGGAAGTGTTGTACATACTCGCCGCCTGTTGTCAGCTAATGATCATAGCTCTGCAAGTTCCGGTAAATATGCAGAATCAAGGCCTTATGTTCACCCAACTATTTCCAGCCCAGCCCAGCGCTCCGCACCTTGGCAAGGCTCGTTTCGGCTTCCAAATCATTGATGTGGGTTTTGGAAGGCACGCATGTCCTGCGTGAGAAAAAAATTTCTGTGATATCACGTCAGGTGCTGAAGCTGACAAAAGGCCATGTCAATGCGTCGACCCGGAGCAGGAGAACGATCTCTAGCACGGTGTCGTGGTAGCATGTTGAGCACATGGAGCATTGCGCTCTGCTCCAACCGTTTATCCCCTGTGGCAGCAAGCCAGCCACAAAGCCACCTGTGCTTGGGGTGGCGTTGGAGGTGCGATTTCAGCTTGGCCGGAAAAGGCGTTGCCATATATCAGTTGGGAAGCCTCGTCATCTGGCGGTTCTCCAATCTGTCGCCCAGCACACGACAGCAGTGAAAGAAGATCATTTGCGCACCTCGCCTCTCTGCGATGCATTGGCCACGCCGCAGCAGCAGCCACAGAAGCGGGCGACCAGTGACCCAAGGGGCAGTGCTATGGTGTCAAGCCTGGGACCGGAAGCTGCGCAGGAATGCCACAGTCTGCTTGCGGGGGCTGCAGAGCAGGGATGCTTGCGTTGGCACTATGCGAGCAGTGGCAGCCTTGGGAGGGTGTGCACCAAGACACTCCACTCGGATGAGGCGAGCAGGACGAGAAGCACTGCGGTCGACTAGTCTAATCGAGTCTAAGATGATGATGATGACGATGATGAATTCCTTAACTACATAGCGTTCATCATCATCATCATGATTTTTTACAGAACAAGGCAATGAGGTAGCCGTCAGCTTCCTATATACATAGCGTTCACTAAACCCAACTCCGCTCCCAGCAGCACAAACACGATGTCAACAGCCTGTGCCACCTTTCCGCGATATAGGTCAGAAGCAAAGTAAAGAGATGTCCATGTACAGAGAGATTCATGTACAGAGGTGGCTGCTGACTGGGAGCAAAAGAGTCACAAGAAAAGATGATGATGATGATGGTGATGATGATGATGAGTGATTCCCGTGAAGTGCACAGCAACACATACACTCCACAGTCATTGGAACCCGCGAAAGCGCAAGGCATCCAGGAAGTCACCCAGAGAAGCGGCCAGGTTGTTCAGGAGCAGCGGTACAGTGCCAGGGGGCTCAAGCGTGGGACAAGGCCAAGCGACACCAGGAGCAACTGATCCTGGGCACTGCAAACTAGCCAACACACCGCGCTGCCTCCTAGACGGGTTTTCCCGTGCCTGTTCCCCCTCGGTCACTCTCCGGATTGCGGAGTCGAGGTGCTCGATGTGGAAAACGGAGGCAGACGGCGCCGCGGCAGCTCGTACAAGGAGAGGCTGCCATGAGAAGGGGCCAGACTGGTAGGGACAGGGGGAGGGAGAGTTCCAAAGAGGCCCCAGCCAACAGCCATCCTGGGTTCCTGGGGAGGGCACGCTCAGCAACCGCAAGGGCAGTGCTTTGGCCCTTGCTGATAAATTTCATCAGTGCCAATGTAATGACTTATGTTAAGGCCCAGCCCAAGGCGTCCAATCTAGGCCACTGGCACGTCGCCATGTCCAACCCCCAAATGATCAGAAATCCGCTGTCAATCTCACCACCTCGGCACCATCCAGTTGTCGGAAACTACCCCCGTCCAACACCATTGAATCAGCAGAAAATATGACACTCATTCTCAGCGGCCCCATTGCTAAATTTTCCTCGGCTGCAAAATTGGGCCGCTGACTACTGTGCACTTGGATGGATGCTGTGTACTCTCCCTCTGCAGGCGGTTGATTGAGAAAGGCGGAGCAGGGCACGCTGCGGCAGGAGGCCAAGTGACGGCCATCAATCCTCGAGACCAGTCTGTAGCTCCGGCCAAGTAGGCGGGCGACATGGCGCATGTCGCCCTGGTCCAAAGCCTTCCGTACCTGCAATAGCAATGGACCAATATGGAGCCGCATCTTCACGTTCATATTCCAAGAATTCTACATGAACAAGTCTTATTCACAGTCTTCGACTGTGCCATCGTGGAAAATCAACATGTACATGCACAATCAGCTCATGCCATATGTGGGTTTGCCTGAGCCACTGGAAATTACTCTTCAGCTTCCCAACAGTGTGAAGACGTAGATAGGCAGTCATGGCCGGCAGGTGGCAGTGCCATTCCAGCATGAGCTGTGTTTGGTTGCATTCGATCTCGTGAATTATTACCAACGTGCCATGATCGTATTCGACTCAAGGACAAGATTCTGTCCTCCCAGTGGGAGGCTCCTAGGTTGTTATGCTTCAGGCACACTTAAATATCCCTTGCTGCGGCCTACTGAAGTCAACGTATGCATCTCTGCCATTTTTTGGGTTTTGTTTTCTGGAAGGCATGAACAAAACTGCAGTGCTTTGGCAGAGGACGCAGACTGTATGTTGACAGTCGTCTGTGCATGTTCCAGCGGGCATATAATTGTGAACGTGCCACAAACCATGAGGTGTATCCTGCTCTGCCTGAAATTTCCCATGCCTAGGACACTGCCATGGCAACCAAAACATGTGCTGGCGGGTTGTCACCACAACCAACAAACAAGAAGCAGGACTGCTCACCCTGGCTCTTGGAAGCACACGAACGCTGGGACAAAGCCAGTCTTCGCTTGAGCAAATGCACTCAGAACTCTTCATTGGTAAAAGTCCCTTAGTTCCAAAGTACTATTACGTCTCAACACTAAATACAGAGCAGGATCCACCTCCTTTTTGCTTGGAATGTTGATCTCCATGATATGATATCCAATTTTGCTTCTGTAAGAAACACTGGGCTGAAGCAACATCTGCATCATTCAAGATTAATTCAGGGACAACAATGGCTCCACACTGCAAAACAGCCCCCACGTATCTATCCTCGTCCACTCACATTTTCCCGGCATACCTGGGTAGTAGAGACTTCTCCAAGGGGGACCTTTTCATCCGATGTAACAAGGTCTAGAATCTTGACCTGCAGGCCATACTGTGTTCCCAGTGCCTCCAGAAGCCTCGCATCCCCAGACGCCTTATATCCTGCGCCAAAAAATAGCGATACTCAGAGCAACCAACAGGCACCTCACACTGGCATGCAGTATCATAACTTAGGGCCAACCATTTGCATGTCGTTCTGCCGGTCCTCAGCGACTTATCTTCTGCCCTGGGCAAATGTGTCAGCAATCCACTGACTAAAAGGGTTAACTAATTTGTATGATGCTGTTTGCGAATCGTTGAATGGAGCAAGAGGAGAGTAGCACATCAACCTTTTTTACCTTGCCTCAGAGAGGATACGACTCAGGCAGAAACTGCAAGGAAAGCGACAGTGTCTTTCCCCTCTCTTCTTTGTTGAAACTTTGCTTTCAGGCCATCTATGTTGCATAGATGGACAGCCAACATCATTTATGGTGCCAGCAACAAAATGAGAAAATTTGGCACATGCCCATACCCATGTTGTCGACATCCAATCTGCAGATTTCAAAGATGTCACAGAAGTTGACAACTATTGCTTGTGACACAAGGGCAGGTGCATGCATAGCGTAGACACTTGATCACAGTGAAGCCTGAAGGCCATGCTGAACATGCCACACAAAGGCCATCGGTAGCTGTCCTGGGATGATCCAACTTTTGCAATTATATCAGATCGGTAAGGCAGAAGGTAGTGCTCTGAGCCTGGGGACATTTTGCGTCACAGTGCCAAGAAGCACCACAATCAAAATTGTCCAGGTGCAAAACCTCGGTGGCTGGGTGTCGGCCCTGCACTTGCCCTTCTTCACAAAAAACAGGCCAGTGCCTCTGCAAGAAGTCGAAAGTCAAGGAAAAAACAAAGATAACATGCAAAGCAAAAAGCAGCCTTGCGGGATTGTGTATTCACCATCCTTGTTTGATCAGAGTCCTACTCACCAAACTTGTAATTTTGTCCTGCAACGATGCCCTTGGCTCCCAGCTCCTCAGCAAGGAGCCTCACAAAATCTTCAGGGCTCAAGCCACGTATCTCCTCAAAGGGCAGGTACCTCATGCTGGGCACGAGGCCCCCACAGAATGGTGACCATGACGCCAGCACTCGGGCCTTTTCGCACAAGGGAACGATCGGCAGGCGCTCCTGCCACCCGAGGATTTTGGCCATCCCTGAAAAGGATATTAGCCATGGGGTTCCCCCTAGAGTGGCAGCAGCCTGTGCCAGGGCCCTGTGTCCGATGTGCATGCTATCAAATTTGCCCAATGCAACAATGGGTGCAAGTGTGCCTGGGCAAAACACAGCAAATCAGTGAGTCTGCACTTCTGCACAAAGCAACAGGCAGCAGATTGTGGCAAACAATTATGTACTATTGGTATTCGTGACGAGCTGCATGCAGGCCTCGCTGAAGAGACATCTCTGACACCGTCTGCAATGGATGGCGTCAAAGATGATCGTTGTTTACCTTCTTGGCACAGAGGCGAACGCCAAGCCCCACCGACACCAGGATTCTCCACCACGCCATGATCTGATCCAAACAGGGCAAGGTGCTCTTAGGCGTGGCCATTCCACCCAGTGCTTCCTTGTTAATGCAACAAGCACGCCTCGCCACCCATCCATTACAAGAAGTCCACCAGCCACCACTATGGCATAGAAGTTCTTCCAACAGGGAATGATTTCCTAAACGGATTTGGCGAGTAGTGGGTGCCTTATGTTGTGAACATGTTGACCGGTTCTGTCCGGAAACTACCAAACGTGGCCCTTGCAAATTTCAGGTGTTGAGGCGAACTTGTGTCCACGCACGAGCAGCGTCACACGATTTTCGTTTGTTCCCGTCGGTCCCATTCAGGTGGCCACTGCAAGACCAACTCTTCTCTCTGACACAATCATCACCCATTCGCCGGAAATGGTACAGCGAAACAGCCAGACAATCAAGGCGTGGCGCCTTCAAGGCCCCAGGGCACTGTTGCACCAATTCAGAGTACCGCATTCGAAACAGAACTGATCTGAGCCACCCATCAGCACGCCAGTGAAGGGTGCCCCTCGTTGGACCTACCGCGTTCCACAGCGCCGTCCACAACCCTGAGGCCACTGACCTTGCCTTCCCGGTCTTCAGAAATGCCATTGCTTATCTGCCGGCATGTGCGTCCCGTGCACGCAGCACCGGCCGCGTATCGGCGCACTGCGAACCGCCATGCCAGCGGCTGGCCGCTGCAGCGCGCACCGGACGGTCCCGGCAGCTCAAAAGCGCCAGTCCCCAAGCTCATTCAATTGAGGAATGGGTTTGCCTGCGGAGCCAGCAAATTCCACAAGGCAGTTGTTGTTGTCAAGGGCGTCCCTGCCGGCCAACACCAAATGCCTGCAGTGCTCTTATGACCCAGTTCAGCCAACATCAATCCACAAAAACACAGAATCAAGTCATTTTGTAACCCCTTTTTAATGCCAAGTATTTGCCAGCATCTAGTTACCTTTCGCATCTGGGATCGTCTTCACCCAGACGGATTTAGAGTATACGTATGCAACCAGGAAGTGCAGTTGGTCCAAAATGTTGCTCACAACAGTTGCCTGGCTAGTCTGGATTGTGAGCATCCCGAATCTTTCAATGCTTGTGCAAAAACACCGAGGATGCATAAGGGCCCCAGAAAGCGCCTCACCTGGCGTCAACATTGTAAGCAGTTTTGGTCTGTGATCCGCTAGTGTCTGAAAGAAACCTGAATCAATGTAACTTGCCATGTTGTTGGTTGCTCACCCAAGTGTTGTGACGACGATTTGCTAATTAGGAACGTATGCGCATCTACGATCAGAGTTAGATTGCTTTCCATGCAAGACACTCCATGTGGATTTGGTCAGCAGACTTTGATGTAGTTCACGTTGTGCGTGGAAACACCTTTAGGCGCATTTTGCATCAGCACAGATCAGGCAGACCTCGGAAGCGCTTCTTGAACACCTTGAGGTAATTTGTAGTCTGGGACCTTCAAGGTGCAGCCTGCTACTGTATGGAGATTTCCAACGGTCTGCCTGTGCAAATGTTGTGGTGGTAAGGAACTGAACTTCAGCGTTAGTGCAGCGGCAAGCGTGGAGTTGGCGAGGAGCTTTTTTCTATGGCCATTACGTGAGACTGCCAAATATGGCTGGGGAGTCAAGGGCAAATGAGCAGGTTGAAGGATGTGTCCGGCCAAGGCCCCCACAGGAAGGGATCCTAACGACACACAAGAACCTACTACCGATCTAGCTGCAAAAACACAAAATCCGCTGGAAGTGATAGGGACTTCCAACTGGGCCAGCAATCACGTCTGTCACAGGCTGTGATGTGACAGGTGCAACGCGCTCTCCTGTCTATTTAGTTTGCACTATACATGCTCAGAATTCCAAAGAAAATTTGATAGGCCCTTACTCGGGCGATCTCTTGAGCCAAATTGGCCAACTGCAGTGACTCTTCGCGCATTAATGCACACAAGGCATACCTCACATAGCCTCACAACTCTCGCTGTCAAGATTGGACCATAGGCGAACAGATTAACGCATATCGAAGTTAGCAGTGCACCGCCAACTGCTTTCCGAAACTGAACCAGTGGGCTGGTGTTCACAAATACACCAATACAGTCTTTCCTATTGTTACCAGGATTGTGTACACTGCTTAGCAATATCAGCATATCGTCAGCATACATTTTGACAGTTGGTTACTGATTTTGTGTACACATTACACAACTCAGTTATCAACGACTTTTGCAGACAGTTCTTTCCAGCTTTTTCGTAGTTGACAAGCCTGATTCCGAGTTAGTGATTGTCCTGGACTCCTTGTGTGCCTTTTGTGCCAGTCGGCCTTTGCAACAGTTGGAAGACACTCTGAGCTTATTCGTTTGGGAGGACTGGTTTTTGCCTTATGGGAATCAGCGATTTTATCGTAAACTTCCTTGGGCTAGCTCATGCTCCAAATCACAAAAGTGTTCTGAATTCAGGAAGACATATGGCAAATTGTAGTGAACTTTCCATGAGTTATAGCATCTTTTGAATGTTCCCCTGAGCTTCGCTGGATCTCACTGGACCTCACTGAGGCAGTGACGCCTTCAACTGGCAACGATGTTTACCACAGGACTAGTCTAGAATAAGTCCAGGTTTCTAAGGACACTCACCACTAGGCTTTAATGAACATAATTACACGCCTTCTCCTCGCTCAGCAAAGCTCTGTACCCATCCAATGGTTGTACAATCAATGCAGGAATCCAGGATACCTCCATCAATGACTATTCAGATAGGTTCACCCAAGATTCAGAATAACAAATCTTTTCAACCTTGCTAAACCTGATCAGTCACCAAGAACAAGACGAATTTACCTAGGGCACCAGGACAATGTTCAGAGGGAGACCCGAAGGCGTTTCCAGACATCAAAAGGGCCCCGAAGTCGTCCTTCGGTGATGAGTAGCTATCGCTGATTATCTGCTAGGATCTCCTGTGAGGGCCCCGAAGGCTTCCTCACTTCACAGTGCTTTAGTAACAAAGCGGGGGCCCCGAAGGCGTTCTAACTTAGCACAAGACTTGCCCTTGCATCCCATAGGCTTCCCCAATGAGCTAGGTCCTAAACACTAGCAGTACTCAACACACGAATTTGGGGTCCCGCGGGTTTTCCCAATAGACCCGCTTTAAATAATTGTCCTTGTAAAGTACTGGGTATCTGGATCCTTTAACAGAGATTCATTCAGGTCAAAATTATTTACAATGCAACCATCCGCGATTTGCAACATGTTCTACAAGGTGAACCGTTTGTTTTCCGTCGGGGCCTTTGCCCATGGGCTCAGAGCCACTCCAAACCGGTTGTTGAAATGGTGCACAGCCTCGCTATTAGAGCCCACGCGCACCCCCAGCTCCCTCGGAGGAATCTATATAAGATTCCCGGGTATTCAGGATCATTCCCTGATCATTCGGGCTCTCCATTACTCGTCCCGTCATCAGCTATGCATCAACATGCCTGATCCAGACCATGCTCTAAGTGTCCCATGTCAATGTGACATATCATAGCAAATGTCACCTCAACCGGTCACTTTGGAATCCAACCTGACACTTATTCCCTCAAATCCGATCAGATGGCCACAACCACGCTTCATGTGTTGTCCTATGAATCACTTTTCCCAACACTCCTGATTCCCATCACTTTACCGCCGCCTTGGATTTGAGTTGAAGCGGCCGCTTTCAAGCCACTTGAAGGATCCAACAAATTCAGCCCCCCTGATTCTGATCAATGCCATTTTCAGGTGCGGATTCGTCAATCAGTCAATTGACATGCGGACCATCAATATGGACCGTCAGTCCCTATAGTGTGTCATTGCAACTGTCAAATCACATCAGATGGTTATAGCAACCATTTATCGCACTGATCCACTTATCACCTCTTCGTCAAGCAAGCGATCAGTTTTGGCCATGCGTCCTCAAAGCATGTCAAATCAAATCTTCCTGCATGACATCCCACACTTATTACTCATTCGCATCAGTCATATCAAGAGAATTTACAAACAGCACTTCATCCTTCGTCGCCCAGCCCCTGACGCTGCCCATCGCCACTCATGAGTCATGGGAGTCATGGATTTGAAGTTCAAATCCAGCACCGCGCCTGGCCGTCCGTCACGCCGTGGACTCCAACATCCCTTGCGGCCATTCGCAGGTACACCTAGACACGCAGAATCCATGCATGGCGCGACGAATTGCGGCCATGCCGGCAGTACCGCCAAGCCCATTCGACTCCGCCATCGTCATCACCGTCCTGGAGCCTTGGCAGCCATGCTCTCGCGACCATGTTAGGGATTCAGCATTATGTTCAGGCCAAACACGGCCCATGGCGTGCATGGGCGACCTACCGCGGCCCTCTTCTATGCTCTCAATCGCCTTATATTACTGTATCAAGTATACTTTCCCATTCCATCATCAAGCTCTTTTTCACTGGACCTTTTGCAGATAATGCACGTGCTCAATACACTATTCCCCTTCACTATGAATCAAAAGACTGATCCTACAGCAATGCCGGCGCCTGTCCAGTACCCGCCATGGCACGGCACGTGCCCCTGGCTGGTGCAATGGCTTCTTTTGAAATTCCATTGTATTCAACTAAACGGGCTGTTGGTCAATATCATGGGCCAACGGCAGCAACGATGCATGCATCTTGACGACAGCGTATTCCATGCCATGGCCTTCAGCTGGGTCCATACTTAGGGCCCTTATGGATTGGGAGGCGGGGATCCAATCCAAGCAGTGAACCAGCGCAGCGACTAACCATTTGCAGCATACAAAAGCCCGCCATGACGAACTAAATGTCATATTATGCTAAGCCCTGCTCCTCGGCTGTCATATGTTTCCGACTTTGGCCATGACATGGCTGCTCATCATGGCAAAGCGCTCAAGTTCAATTCCACGGCATCTACCTGGCTGTTTTCTCAGTTAACCGTTCCTAATGACCATCCATTTTTCTCTTTCAGTCACTGCGACAATCCCTTGTTACGGAACGCCTTCAAGTCATATCGAATCCTGACAGATGCCCTATTTCAGTCATGGTCATCGTCTTGTCCAACTATGTTTGGACAGGGATCGCTTCGCATTGTAAGGAGCTGCAGCTCTACGCCTGTTTGTTAATGTAACATGTCTTGGGGCCAGCCTCTCATGGACTTCATTGCTCATAGCGTGCCTTTACCGTTCATTGAGACCAGACTCCCACAGCTCTCAGTCATGCACATAACTCACGCTGAAACAACCTCACAACTCATGGCAACCCCTTTGTCTCCTTTTTTACACCTAAACCACGACCAGATGCCCCACTGTCACCACTACTCATACCCCCCCACATCAAACTCATTACAATACAACCTCCTTTGCTCGTATTCCAGGACTACTCCAGCCAACAGCACCAGCTTTTTCCACAGCCGTCCTCTTTCCATCTTGCTGAACCAGAACCTTCGCGTCCCCTTCCTGACTGGAACTCCAAGTCAGGCATACCCCATCTCAGCTTGGGTGTCCTGCCTTCCTTCCAACGAGCTTTTCTTGGGCGTGACTCAGCAGTGCTGCGTATCAACACCCCTTCAGTGGCTGTCGTGGTTCAAAATGTTGACGTGAGCTTCCCATGCCCAGACACCTGACGACTCTGTTGATATCCATTCTAGTGTGTGCAACATTAATGTGGTTGCTCGTTCTTCTTTCCACCCACACTCAACTTCTATTCTCTTTTTCCTTCCACTAGTTTACTAATCATGACCAGTTTCAGTCAGACGCCCTGTTTGTCATCGAAATTCATGATGCCACAATGATGGTCATCATATTTGACATCCTGGAATGAGCCTAACTTTGAGAATGATAGAATCGCCGTGTGGCTTTTGCTGGAACAGAGTGTCTTCGCTGCGCAGCGAACATTCTAATTAGCATAGCAGACATTGTCCGACAGGCTTCTTAAGCCATCACGGACAGTGTCGCCGGCGTCGGAGGCTGCGCCAAGGACAGTGTTTCCATGAGGTACGGCATGAGATTCGGACGGACAGTTGCACCAGATACTTGCAATCTTGTGGGAGCGATGGGCGACATTCGCACCTTGGACAAAACAACGTGCGTACCCTTAACGAAGAAAGTGCGAACAATGCAATTGCGATTTTCCCAATATGACAAAAGCAGTCGGAGCAGCACGTACATTGCATTTCAAAAACAGGTGAAGAAGACTGCAATGTTAAGTGAGCTGCTATCTGCGTGGACTCCAGCAGCCGTGCCATGGCTCTATTAGAGCGATGGCATATAATAACTGTCACAAAATAGTGAACCCACGTGGCATCCAAAGCTGCGCACAAACCATGCCAAGTTTTCGAGACGTTCCAGTTGGATGTCGAAGATTACCATTGTGGAAGAGAAAATCTGTGATTGACGGCAGCCTGCGAACCGATTTCCTGCAATCAGAAAACGCAGCAGCAAGACCACCCGGTTTTACAGATGTGCGGCAGAAGGGCGACCCCTTGTGCACCAGCGGCCTTCCCGCAGGGAAGCAGACGTTACAGCGCAGTTTCGAGAAGTCCAACATTATAATAATAAATCATAAATATACATTATAAGCTGCTGCATGATAAAGGACGTTTTCTGAACTTGAGCTCGATGTTCTGGGACTGTATCTCATTGCTTTCACAACAATCAGCACAAACTCAGACACGAGCACTGCACTAATACCCAATTACAATCGCCCTGGTGTGCTGTCCAGGTCGCCAAACCGAACCCAATTTGCTGCAGGAAGCTCAGGCCACCACAAACACTGCCCATCCCGCCAGGCCCCGCGGTTGTTGGGGCCCCATGGGGTCGCAACACCCGTGCCCTTTCCAGCCGGCACGACGATGACCCCATGGGACCGCCAAAACTGACTCCCCCTCATGCCACCGCACGGCAAAAGGGGGACCACAAAAGCTCCCCGCGCTGGCACTCCCAGTCGACCTCAAAATGGAGGGCGTGTATGCCACACACCGGGAAAGAATCCGATACCAAAAATATGAACTGTGAGTAGGGGCACCGTGTGAGCTCTTCCGTTGTGAACTTTGAAGAACAGAGGCTCCCAAAGGAAGCACCTACCAACAGTACTCTTACAGCGATTCTAGCGAACGTCAAGGGTCAAAATTGATCCAGTCAGTCCGCCATTGTCCAATACAGACCGAATACCAATCCAACTCAGCCAGTGTCTCGGGAGCGACCCTGCACTGCGCGCCCTGGACACAGCCTAAAGTGAGACCATTGGTTTGTCTTGTGCGCTTCATGACGCAGCCTCCAGTCCAGAGGCAACATCGATGGTTAGCTCAGCTGTGGGTGAGTGGGGCCTTCAGGATCCCATCAATAGCCAAACGCATGGAGGCATCTATGCCAGCCAGCAAAGCGTCATGGACACTGCTCTCCCCTCATCGCTAATGCCGAACTACTCCCTCATCTACCATCCAAACCCAGGCTTGGCCTGGTGACGATATTGGCAGAAATCTCGACACAACTGTTTACCCCGCGGCCCTCTGAATTTCGGATGCACCAAACCACACAAAGCTGTTCACCAACCGACAATTCTGCATGAAGTCGCAATGTTCTTTCTCACTCTTCTATTGGAGCTCCATTATTTGCCAAGTCTCCACAACTAAATAACTGAAACGGTGGCAACCGTGACATGGCTAGCCTCATAACACTCCAGGCAGCAGAGGCACAAAAACAAACAAAGAATGGCTAATAGCATCAAAAAAATGAGGACAGGCCCGAAAGGGCACACCTGGGAAATGGCTATGAAGTGATTCTAAAGAATGGCATGCAGCCCAAACACAAGCCACGTGTGCATGTGTTCCAAGATCCCTCCTTTGAACAAATCAAGACGCACGGAAATCAAGGTATTCTAACCCCCAGCTATAGGCAACGCTCTTCAGCAACACCAGCGAATCTCTTAAGGTTTTGCTCCCAAGGCTTTGGGGCAACCCCCCAACCTCCTTTCCATAGAGGAACAATGTAGACCCAGCTTTGCGACCATGGTGCAAATGCCAGGCCATCCACAGGGTTTCCACTGGCCAGCTTTAACACCCAGAAGTAGATCTGACGCATACCATGCATCACATCAGATATGTAAGATCATTCGGGATCCACAAAGGGAAATATTCAACAAGACAATGATGCAAACATGGGATGACAATTGCCCTCCAGCACTTTCTGAGCCTCCTCCTTGGCCACCCCCTCCGTCTTCCATATGGTCGACATCTCGTATGCCGCCACCCGCGCCAGCGTTGCAGACCCCCCAAAGGCCACAAAGTCAATACCAGAGTCTGCGCCCGCGGGCGCTGACCCACGGTACACCCTGGTGCTGAGCACATCGCCCGTGCCTGTGAAGATCTCGACGCAGGAGTGGTCCATGAGGACCCGCAGCTGCAGGGGCTCTCCCGGCCGCAGGTCTATGTTGCCCCCCACTCGTCGGCTTGACTCCGCGTCCAGGGTGAACTCCATAGTATCTGGGTCAACTGCCTCGAAGACAACCTCCAGGGAGTTGCGTTCCCAGTCAAAGATGATGGCTGCACTCCCTTCTCCACCGACGTGCCAAGATCTTAGCAGAATACCTACAAACAAGTGCAGCAGATACCACATGATCAGCAAGTTGTGGCCTGCCTACGTGTTCCTATGTCGTTGGCATAGTGAGAATATGCCAGTCACTGGCCTTGCTGATGATATCATGTCACTGATCTGATACAAAAGGGCGTATGCTTGTGCCTGCCAGTCACAGGCTGGTGGCAGATAAGCCTGGTTGAATTCAACGGGATGACAGTGCAATGCCCCACTACTAATGGCGTTGTGCCACACAGGCATACGTACTACCCCTGTCCCAGTTTAAATGGTGCGCAGGAAATGCATGTGACTCGCCATAAAATACTGCAACATGTATGCAAGCATTCACATCGCCATCGACCTACATGATGCCAGATATCAAGAAACAACACTCTGCAATCACTCCGGGTAGTGCCCCTTGCCACAGTTGTCACCAATGATAGAGATGTGTACGATTTCTACACCATTTGCTTGGAAATTATACATGACACACACCAGCAGCTTCAGATGATCCCCTCTCAACAGTGATGTCCAGATCCAGCGCCTCTCCTGATATCCCAGGAAGCGGACTTGGCTCCTCTGGGTACAGTGTGACTCCAGAGTCATGCCAGCTGGCTCCATTCCGCAGCCCAGCAATCTGGTCGGCAGGCTCCTGCATGAGTTTGTTACCCTTGATAGACAGGACCCTTGGGACGGACAGGCACCCAGCATAGTCGTAAGACCCTACCTTCCTGCGTTCTTGCAGCCAACCCCACAGCAGGTTGCGACCCTGGACAGACAGCAAGCATGGATTGATACATTCCAATGGTTTCTGATAGGCAGGTGCCTGAAGCAGTAACCTTGCCTTTCAATTTGCGACCAACCACTGCTGATCTGCTGGTCAGCAATCAAACCATTCCACATGCACATGTTGCCGCCTTGTTATTGAGGTTCTGCCAACAATTCAACTCGACAGCATGCAGTGGAACACCAACAGCTTACAGAGCAAACCACAAGCAAACACTGAAGTCTGCAGTGCTGTGCTGTGCAACAGCCGACAGCATTTGCTGGAAATGCTTGCCAGTGCTCGGATACATTTGGCAGGCATCCAAGGCGAATGCCCACGATTGCAAACCAAAGCGGCAGAAGGAAGCAGGAGGCCACCACTACACACGTTGTGCCAGCAATCTTCTGCAGGGGGCAGCTCACCTCAGCATCTTTAGTAATGTTCGGAGCATAGAGGATGTCTCCAAGGTCTAATCGAAATGGCCCCTTGGCATCTTCCAGATTGTACTTCAAGTCTTCGTACTGCCCCATGTAGCATATCACAGGGTTCGTTGGAGCGTCAGGCGATATGCAAAGCAGGTACTGGTACCTCTCATCCACATCCACGGCAACTCTGGAAGCCTCTGAAACCCCTGGCTTATAGGCCACCTGCTGCTCAGGCACCTCGTCATCCAGATCTACCTTCCCAACGGCCTCAAAGGACTGTGACCAGGATCCAGAGCCAGAGAACGATTTCCGCAGCCCAAATGTGTGCAGGGGCACACGCGCTGAGTGTTCCTTGTGCGGGTCGAGCTTGATCAGCAAGGGGCATTCCCACATGGCCCCAGTGTCAGCGTCACCAAGGCACAACAGGCCCTTGAATTGCCATTCTGCGACCAGGAACACTGTCATCACATCGGAGCACCCTCTCCTGTACGGTAACCCTTGTTTGCACTGCAGGCAACATTGACAACAATGTGGATACAAAAATAAAGGAGCGGGCTTGGGTTCAGCAAATTAGCACCCCATGGGCGTCTGCAGGTATTGCAGAGAAACCCACTGTGCATTCAACGAAACGCATAGGACTGTACCTTGCTATCCAGCGACAAGAAACACAATAAGCCTGCGGTGCACTGGCATGGCATAGAAGAACCTCAAAAATTTGCAGTGTTACGTGCCCTGTACTTTTGCGCCTGATACATGGTCACTCAATAATAGCACTGCCAGCTTGGCCACCGTCAAACTACAGTCATCTTGGCATGGGTGGACTTCACTTCCAGCCCGTCTGCGCTTACTTTCACTGCTGCCCACAAGCTATGCAGGTGTCTGCCACACATGCCATGCTTCCCATGCAGTGCTCGCCCAAACACCATCGATGGGTATGACAGCAGGTACATGCAGAGCAACCGGGGTGAACCCTGAGGATGCCTGATACTGTGCATTGGGCAATCGCCAGTCTCAAAGGATACCTTGTGAGAGTTGCTTGGCAGTGTAGACAAGAACAGCACCCCCTTCTCCCTTGATACCAGTGCCCATCAGCATCATCCAATCCTTGCCATTGCCACCTTCTTGGAATATGAAAGGGTCCCGCCAGCCTGTCAGTGGCATGTTGCTCGGAGGCAATGGAATCAGTGGAGCATCCATCTTGTTCCAAAGCCGTAGTTTATCATCGCCTGCACAGCAAAGGTCAGCATGGTGCACATGCACAGCTCTCTTTCAAATTGTGCAATGATTCGATGCAGTATGCATGCCAATTTCTCAGTCGTATGCCACAGACGCATACATGTGCGTAGCATATGTGTCGCAATTCCTAGCCATGGTGGCCATCATTCCTTCGATGCCAGAACCAGCAATCGCATACGCAGCAAATTGATGTGGCACAGACTATGGTCAGGATTAGACTGCTTTCAGACAATACCTTTTCAGACTTGTTAATTGTATCGTCCCTGCAGGACATATGAGCAAGCATTTCCCTCTCACTCAGCAAATTGTGAAGTGTGGATAAACTGTGACCGTCTGAAACAGTCATATCAGATTCCACCATACAGGCATCAAGCCGAAACGATCAACGCCCGCAACAGTTCTCTCCCGGCCCGCAACAGACCCCCATAAACCACGCTTAACCCCGTCATCTGCGGCAGGCCTTCGGCACCGCGCCGCATGTGTCGCCGCCGTCAATGCTGCTCCAACCCGAGGGCAACGCTACGGCCACGCACCTGGCTCCGCAATCGCGACGCCCTGTGTCTCAATAAACGGCAGCTGCAGGTCGTTCTCCACCGGCGGCAGGGGCCCGCAGTCGGGGTTGCTCCTCAGCCTGACGCCCGTGAACAGGATAGTCGGTAGCCCGCCGTTGTCGATGTCGACAACGCAGCAGCCTGAGAAGCAGCCGTCGGCGTCAAATCCCCCGGGGGTGGGTTCGATCGCCGACTCCAGGTGCTCCCAGTGGACCAGGTCCTTGCTGGTGGCGTGGCCCCACACGATGCCCCAGTTCCACTCGCACCCCGTCGTCACGTGTTGGTAAAACCTGCCAGGCCGGAAAAGGCAAATCTCATGACGTCCGACAGCCGTTGCGGTGCAGGGCAGCCTCCAGCCATCGCACAACCCCCGGCAGGTGGCATCGCGCCTCGTTCGGGCAGCGCAGCAGTCGCGGGGGCTGGCGTTCTCGACACAGGACGGCAGGCCGGAACTGTGGAACCGAGGCTAGCACCAGAGGGGGGGCAATGCGCCGGATGCGTCGAACCACCGCAGGGGAAATAGACTCCCCGCGGGAGGCACTGCCGAGCCGCAGCGCGCCCGCGCGCTCCGGCCGCCACCCCTCCGGGGCGCCCGCCGGGCCACTCACAGGTGGTACTGGCCCTTGTAGTAGATCGGCCCGTTGGGGTCGTTCATCCAGCCCGCCCGCGGCATCACGTGGAATCGCGGCCTGTCCGGGTCCCGCTCCCTGGCCGCCGCGAACTCCAACATGCCCTCGATTTCGTAGAAGAACTGCGGCGATGTCACCACGCCCAGCGCCCTGGCGGCCGTCGATTCCCTCCTGCCCCGCGCCCTGCCGCCCTCGCCGACCGCCGGGTGGTGCGCCTCGCGGGGAGGGACCAATCCCGCCCTCTGCTGATCGACCTCGGGTCCCCCGCCCGCCTTCTGCACCAGCGCAACCCCGGGTTGCGCACCGAGCCCCACGCTGCCTTGCATCAAACGATCGCGCCCGGCGCCGATTGGCCTCCCGTGCGGGAACCGCCCACGGGCTAGTCCCCGCGACTTTGCCTTTTCCCGGCCGCCCGCGACGCCTGGGTATGCGGGGGGTGGGGCTGGGTTTGTGAGGCCTTTCGGGGCGGGAACACGTTGCGCCAGGTGGGCTGAAAGCCGCCTAACCGGGGGCACGTGTTGCGCCAAAGTGCGCGCAAAGAGGGTCGCTGTTGGGAGATGTTCGCCTGGGGTAGGGGCCCCTTGCGCTGGGAATGGGCCATGTGGAGGGCCGGACGGCCCCGTCTGGACGGCGCTTTTCCGCGCCCAGCGCTGTCCAGGGGCCCTCGTACGAGGGGCTTTAGACAGCGTAGCGCTGTCATGTCAGTTATGACTCCGGGAAGCCCTCGCCCCCAACGGGCGCTCTACACGGGATGTTCTGTTCGCATCGCAACTCGCCACTTCTTCCCGGCTTTTCCGGCACCCAAGTACACCGCAATCACTTGCTGAAAGTAGTGTTGGCATCGCTTCTCATCAACGCCACCATCTCTTCAATGGATGGTGCGTTTGGATGAAAATACAAGGTGCCTCGAACAGCAGTAATCTTGCTGAACTTCACAATCTCTTCAGTAGTCAATGAGCCCCAAACCCCAATACCACACTCCCAAACAAGTTGCAGTTTTGCTCGGCCTCCGGCTTAAGCACAAGCCTGTCTTATGCAGGCCAAATCTGTGCAGAATTTGTTGTATTCCCCATTCGCTTTTTACCTCAAGAGGGAGGTTTCCAAGTGGGGATGAAGAGCCGCACACTCAGACGGGTCTCGAATTGCCAAGCTCCAGCAGCAAACACCATTATGCAACCATTTACATCTGGCCAATGGCAACCACACCACCTACATGGTCACACTGGCACCATGTCATCACCACACGCGCTCTTTCTACTCCATCGAGCACACTGCTTGGTCTTGAATTCTAGGTTGCATTTGCGTACACATCCCATGCCCGGGTAGGAACATAGAACGGGCTTATGATTGTACTGGGGCCTCAGGCCATGGATTTGGTGCTTATGGTGGGAGGCAATCACCGTGATCCTTCTGAAACAGAAGGGCCAATCGAATGGACAGGGCTAAAGAACTCCTGGATCTTGTTGCTCTTTTTCCCATTGAGGGCTGGGGAGTTTTTCCATTTTCTGCTTGTTGCGAATTCTCTGTGAGGACAGCCAGTGTGAGTCATGTTTGCACGAAGTTCAGAAGTACATTTTTCATCACAAAGGCGCTTTGTGTGTGCCAGAGAGAAACTTTGTTGCTGGGACAGTGCTAATCAAGTACAAAATTCTCCCCCTCTGGAGGGGAGACTTTGAGAGGTATCTGTGAACCACCCTCTACAAATGGACATCTTGGTGTTCGATACTACTTGCCGCTCAGCCAACAAACTCTGCTTTGTTTCAAATCACAAAATTTTGGCCAAAAACGTCTTTCAGCCTACAATGGGGCCCAAACAGCTAGCAGGCACTGCAGCACTTCAAGCTCTTCAACATCTTGGGTTTCTAGGGGTTGCTGCCCAGCTGATGCTGCTACGTTCGCATGTGTACATCTGCAACCCTAACCCAATCAGCAGAGCACCAGTTTGCGATCCTCCAAAAGAAGCCAACAGGCTTTAGAATTAGCAACACCAACACTGCATTCCCCAAATTCGGGTGTTGTGCAGTCTGTGGTAGTAATTGACTGATGCTTGCCCCAAGACTGCCAAACAACAAGCTTGCAGCCAATGTGTGTGCGACCCTGCCTCATTGTGTGTTGATCTACACTGTATATGCACAGCAGTTGTCACACCATGCCCTTGCTACTACCCCAGGTTGCGTGTCTCACACTAATCTGTGCTAGGGTGCACAGTGTTGCAATCTACCTATGTTCCTATTTTGCACAATGAAGGCAGACCATACTGCCTTCCAGACTCAGCAAAAGTTGCAGCACTGAACTGCCTTCCCGCCGCTTCTCAATTCTCAATGACACCAGCTGATATCATTGTTTGCTGGTGACAAGCTGCTCGTCAAGGTACTCATCCTGCAAACAACAAACCCGTGCCTTTCAATCGATTCCTCTGGAATTATGCAATAATGTGTATGCTGTGAATATACCTGGAAGTACACTCTGTCACCATCATCCTGTGACAATACATTCATGTGACTGTCAGGGCGCTCAATGTGCAGGTGCCAGGGGCATTGGTAGACTTGAAAAAGGGCTTCTTGACACCTCCAACAGCTCCTCATTCACACTGTGTATTGGCTTGTTCAAACCAATGGGTAGATTTTATCCCCTTTCCCTCAATAGCTGCCATTTGAAGCAACCCTGAGGGCTAACCGCCTGCCAACTTCATTTTCCAGAGGGTGGACTCCCAACCTGGATGTGCTCAGTTGCACCAATGTTGAAGTGACAAAATGAGATTTTGATACTGCTCTATGCTCACAAAGATGGGATCCCATGTCTATGAAGTTTAGGGCTAAATCTACAGTATTGTAGCGCCATATACACAGTGCTGTAGTACAGTGATGCATGCATAGCACATGTATGGGGCAGACGTCTCAAGCTACAGGCGAACATCGCAGTTGCTGCTGCAGCACATGCAGATGCGCTTTATCAACTGCTGCCCCTCTGCACAGAAAAGATCATGATGGGCACATTTAGGGACAAATATCAACAAAGGCTATGAAGAACTTGGCACACCTCTGAACATGTCTTGATTTTGCAATCAGTCTGAGGCTGAGCAACACAAAGGAGGGCAAACCCTTTCTCCGCAACGTCTTCACTCATCATCGCACCACTCTGGTCCACTTCCCCCTCAACCTGCAAGCAAATTGAGAAGCGTGCCAATCGCAACCCTTAGAATCTGCCCCGAACATACATCTTGCACTGCCAGCAGAAGCCATCCCTTCAGTGACACTGCAAAAGCTTTTTGCGAGTGGTTGGGTTTTGCATGGTCAGTTGCATCTGGACACAGTTGATGGTTGTGTTAAGAACAGTCACTGGGCACACAATGCTGCACTGTGCTGATCCCACATATTAATAATACAGCAAATAAATGCAACATATGTTGAGCAGCACTTCTCTCAAAATGTCATTGGTCTGGTGCTACAGCTACATATCGGCATCGCCAAACAGTTAATAGGGAAATGATCTGCCCTATATTAAACAATCCGCATGCGGTTGTCATTGGGGCACATACCCATCCCTGTAGAAGAATCAGATATGGGCACAGCTCTGACCTCCTTAAGTCACAGCAATGATCCCTTCCCCACATCTGCTGCACTAGTGGAACAACCAAATGTTACCACATTCATGCCATCCTACAGTGGCAACTGGACATGAACAATTTCACAACTTGAACATTGTAGAGAAAGAGTTTGCCATACATAGCTGCCCTCAATAGCTTCCTACTGCCCGTGGTTCAATTTGCCAGTTTGGGATTGGATGAGCAAGGGAACATTGACTCTCCTTCCTCCCAAGCAGAGAGCTACTAACCCCCAACCGCCACCACTGCAACCGCAGCCCTCCAACACAGCCATCCCCCTCAGCCACACCTTACCACAGTGCGGGGAGTTGACAATTGGACCACCCGGACCGCAGCCAGAATTGCTGTTGACAAGAAATTGACTCACAAGATTACAGCTAAATACTCCAGGTCTCCAGCTAACTGTTTTAAGTCCTTAGCTCAGTGCTCCAAGAGCAAAGTGCTGCAGGCACTCAGCTCAATGCTGCAAGCTCCCAGCAGATCCTTCCCCGGCTCACCAGCTTCGCCGGACAGGTCATGCACACGCCCATCTTGCAGTCGTGCGGCAGCTCCACGCCCATGTCCAGCGCAGTCTCCAGAATCGTAGCCCCCTCCTCCACCTCAATCACGTGGAAGCGCCCCTCGTGCTCGATCTCCACCTTGTGCGCCCGCACCGCCCGCCCGGGCCTTCCGTAGGCCACGGCGGACGGGGCCCGGTATTGTATGCCGCCCTGCCCCGGCCGCCTTCCCGCCGTCGAGGCGCCGAGGGGCGGCGCGAGCAGCGATGCCATTGCGATGCCCAGCGCACCTGACGCTGGCACGTGACGGTCAGGCGGGGAGGGGGGAGAAGATTCATCACAGAGAGCAAGAGAAGCATGTTATACAAAGGGCATCGCTTCCTCGGCGAGTGTGTACGAGATTCTTTGCGCACTGTTAAGAGACGACGCAGGGTTGCCGGCGGTGGGGTGGGGTGGGGGAGGCGCATGGCAATGTGTTGTTCGGGTTGTGGGCAGTTCGCTTTAACGGCGGGCAGTGGACGGTAGCACTCGGGGCAACTGGGTGGGTGGCCAGGCGTGCGAGGGGCCGTCGCGGCGACCGCTGACCTGACGAGGGCGGGGGCGTCGGGGAGTGGCGTGGGGCTGCGCGCGACAGCGGCGACGGAAAGTGTGCTCGCAGCCAGGAGGTGAAGAGCTTATCTACGTGGGCATCGCAGAGCCCAAAAAGGGAAAAGGGAGGGAACGGACCCCGGTGGATGTCGTCGGGTGGGATACAGACCGCGAGCACGGAGACGATACGAAGACGGCGACACAGTGTCTGGGACACGGTGACAGAAACAGCGACAAGAGCGGTTTTTTCTTGGGGGAGAGGGATATGGATGTGGGGTTTGGGCATTTTTCCATGTGCGGTGACAGAGACGTGCCAGGATTGGGCATGGGGCACCAGGGTGTGTGGTGTATGTGCACGGAGTCTCCGGCTCCGTGTCGTCTTCATCACGTCACCGTGCTCGTGTGTGTATCCGCAACACACTCGGTGGATGTTTTGGGGCAGCCAAGGCGTTGCATTGGGGGGTAGGGGAGGTGCCCGAGTGGCGGCAAAATGGCCAGCTTATTGCAAACCGCTTGTGTTGTTTTGGTGCTCGACTGGGTAGACACAAACCGTCGCCCATGATCCCACTGCAGGGTGTGGCAGGGTATGCCCCCAGGACAGTAGTTCAAGAGTCGGTGCTAGTGCGTTAAGGAAATGGCACGTGAGAATGTGCCAAACGCATCAACTGTTGAAAGACAAGATTGGAGAACAAGAGAGGTCTGCGCAGTTGCACAACGCTCGCCTGTGTGTAAAGATTGACAAAATTGGCGTCCGTTTCATGACTGGCATGGACAGTATTTTGCCTTGAGTCTGTGCGCCACCTCCAAGATACCGCTCGATCTTGTCACAACCCAACTAAAAATCGTGAGTGTGCGTCAGGGCACATATCCACGAAAAGTATGTACCTGTGCTGGAAGCCACCAGTTGACCAGTACCGACAAAGAAGCAGCCCATGGGAAGGCTGTAACGACCAACGTGAGAAAGGGAACACGTTTGTTCGTGGCCTACGTTTGGAACTGTGAAGCAAAGAAAACCAGGAAATGGTTTATCGCCTTCCGCGCTATTCCGAAAATACAGAAATGGAATTAACTATCCTGTTAATGGGTTTCTGCGAAGGGCGACGATTGGGAGGGCGCGCAACGGCCAGGTCGGGCTGTTCCGCCTTTTGGACAGTTTGGGCCAGTCATAAGTCGGTTTCTGTCACCCCTGTACTCGGGGTCAGTGCTGCCCGACGTATCCAAGGGAGCTTGGGTTGAACCTTGTACCTTGGGCGCAGCCAAGGGGACCGGTCAAGCTGGCCCTTGGGTTTGGCGGGGAGTTTGGCGGCAAGTGGGAGTGCTATATCAGGCGCGACCCTTGGCGCCCCCCTTATTTTGTTTCGCTTCGCGCCAACACTTTGGCACAACCCGGAACCACCGAGTGGTTCGACGTTCCGGCCTTCGCGCCGAGTCCTTTCTGTATGAACCCCAGCCCTGCCGAACAGTGGCTGCGGGCATAGGCGCTTCGTTTCAACCAGCGCCTCCCTGACCGTCCTATTGAGGTCACGTGGGTTTCCGACCCCCGGTTACTCCCCCGCTCAGTCAACAACTGGGTCGCCAGGCCGGACTTTACGTCTTTCCCGGCCTGGTTCAACGTACGGGAGACCGGCCAGGGCCAGACCGTCGCCGCGGCCTTGGGACCCAACTCCGGCTACTTCCAGGAGTACGCGAGCTGGGCGCCGTGGGTCGCGTGGCAGTTCGACTTTGCGGCATCCTTCGTGGACCTTGTCGCCCATCCGAGTCTACCGCCTTCGATCCGGGATCTCCTCCTGCCGTACGTTTACGCCTCGGTGGCCATTACCGAGCGGCAGGTCGACCAGCTGCGCCTCCATCAAGTGCACGCGAAGCATCGCAGCACCGGGCTCGAGGGATCCTGGCGGGCTCTGCAGGCCCAGATCCGCCTCAGTGAGCCCGAAGGCGGCTTCACCACCGACACCATCGATGGGACGCTCGGAGCCATTCGAAAGGAGCTCCTCACCCAGGAGGTCAAGCTTGCGACCAAGGCGGCCGCGGCCAGCCGGGCGTCCAAAGCGGGGAGCGGCGATCCTCCTCCCCATTCGAGCGGCCCGTCGGGGAAGCGGGGCAAGAGGCGCAATCCACCTCAAGCGGCACGTCCATCTCCGGACGCGTGACCGACTTCCCGTATAATCGCACCCGCGGACGCCTCTCAGCATGGCGGAGGATTGGAGCGCCATCGCACATTCTTCAATGGATCCATTCGGGCGTCCCGCTGCCCTGGGGACCGCAGGGACCTCCCCCGCCTTTCGACCTGGGCGAATACCCGATCCGTTCGGCGGAGGAGCGGGCGGGCTGGACGGCACTCCGAGAGGAGTACTTGAAGTCGGGCACAATCGTCAAGGTAGACCCCGGCCCCTCTTCGCGCATCTCTCGCGCATTCTTAGTGGAAAAAGGGCAGGAGGATGGGGTGATGAAGTATCGCCTGTGCGTCGATCTCCGCCGAATTAATCGGCACTTGCGCAAAATGGGCTTGCGGTACGAGAAATTACGGGATTTTGGTCATTTGTTGAAAAAGGATGACTTTTTGGTCGGTTTTGATGTGAAGGATGCCTACCATCATTTACGGATGAGATTGGCTGATGAATGCTTTTTACAATTTCGTATGGACGGGGAGGTCTTCGCTTGCCGTGCCCTCCCCTTTGGTCTCTCTTTATCTCCTTACTTTTTCACCCATTTTATGTTGGTGGTTACTCATTTCCTTCGCTCTCAGGGGTCATGTACCAAAGCAGCGCAAAAATTCCGTTTTGGCAGTCTCGCGGGGAATGATTCGATCCAACGCTACTATGTGCGTTATACGATCGATGACCCCGCTATTATCCTGGCCTATTTGGATGATTTTCTGGCCGCCCTGAGCGATCCCCAGAAATTGCGAGAATGGTCCCAATTAGTTAGGGAGATTTTTGGGGCCCTGGGGATTCGCTTTAAGGATCGGAAATGCCAGTGGGAGCCGGTTCGGGTCAAGCGCCACCTCGGGGTGGTGATGGACACCAACGCTTGCCGTTTCTTCGTTCCCCGGGACAAGGTGATACTCCTGGCCGAAAAGGCCCGGGTACTTCGGGCCCGGAAATGGGTAGTGGCTCGGGATCTGGCTCGCTTTTGTGGGCAGGCTATTTCGGTTTATTTAGCCTTTCCCCTTGCCCGGTTTTTTCTTCAGAGCCTTTATGCTGTGCTCCGGACCAAACGCTCTTGGCGGGATCGTCTTCGATTGACCCCGCAAGCCTGCCTCGATCTAGAGGCCTGGGTCCATCTTCATCGGTGTGATGGCCGCCCCCTTAATCCCAACGGGGTGCCCTTTGCGGGTACCCTCACTACGGATGCTTCCTTGACGGGTTGGGGTGCGACTTTCACTCCCCCTCATGCCGATCATCCTCAATTGGCGAGAGGCTTCTTCGATCGCTCGTTAACGCACATCAATGTGCGTGAATTGCAGGCGGTGGCCTTGGCCATCCGGGCCTTTTTTCCGGCGGTTTCCCCCTCGATCTCGGCTCGGCTGCGCCTGCTCGTGGATTCGCAGGTGGTTCTCTTTTGTATCCGCAATATGACGACGGGTTCTGACCAGCTCCGCGGGCCGCTCTGCCAATTGCAGAGGATTTGTTCGGCCCGCGCATTGCTGCTCGATCCGGAATACATCCCGTCCAAGGAGAACACCATTCCGGACCGATTGTCGCGGGTCAAGGGGGGCGAGGACTACCGTCTCAATCCGGTGATCTTCAAGGCCATTACCCGCTGGTTTGGGGAGCGGACCATCGACCGGTTTGCTTCCCATCGGAATTCCCTCTGCACCGCCTTCAATTTGAGGCACCACGAGCCCCATTCTTCAGGGGTGGATGCCTTCCTCCAAGACTGGACGGGCGTGGCCAACTGGGCGAATCCGCCTTGGTCGTTGCTTCCGCGTCTCACTGCCTTCTTGCGCCAACGTCCGGTGGTGGAGGCGGTGGTCTTGGCGCCGGATTGGCCGTTGGCCATGTGGTTTCCGCGGCTCCGGCGCATGGCCTCGGCGGAGCTCTTCATTCCTCGCCGCCCGGAGATGTTCCTCCCGGGCGATCCGTCGATTCTGGCCGTCCTGCCTCCCCCCCGGTGGAATCTCCGCGCCTTCCACATTCGGCCGCGGAGGGGGGAACCGACTCTGGGCGCCTGACGCCCTCTTCCCGATCGGCATCGCCAGTGGCCGACCCTCTCCCGGTCGAGGAGATGCCCGCTGATCACCCGCTATTTGGCTGCGAGGTGGACGGACTATCGGCATCCGATCGGTCTTGGATGCAGGCCGAATTTCTTTGCTTTTATACCGAGTCAACCCGCCGATCCATGCATGCCAAGTTCACCCGCTTTGCTACGTTCTGCGAGGCGCACGACTTGGCCAGCCTCCCCGCGCGGCCTTCGACGATCTACCGCTACATCCGGTTCCTGCGGGAGGAGGGACGTGTGGGCGTTCGCAGCCTCCCACAATATCTGGCTGCAATTTCGATGGTCCACCAAGCAATGGGCCATCTGGACTTCTCCGCCTTCGACCCCGTCACCCGGCGCCTTACCCGCGCGTGGAGGCGGCAAGAACCGGAGCTGGCCCATTCTCATCGGCCGGTTCCGACGGATCTTCTGCGGAGCATCCTGGACCTTGGCTTGACGACTTCCGATCTGCTGCTGCTCCGTGCTGCGTGCTCGGCGACGCTGGATTTTCTTTTCTTCAACCGGGCGCAAAGTGGCCATCTCGTTCTCCTTGACGACCTCCGCGTGGAGAACGGCCTCCTAGTTTTCCGGGAACGCCGGACCAAGCTTTCGGCTTCTACGGACCCGCGTATCCGGTGCCGGTCCTGGCCTTCGGACGGCGCACCATCCGTCATCGATCTCTTCCTCCGCTGGTCGGCGGCTCGGGACAAGGCGTGGGCGGACGCTGGCGCCTCCCCCACCCATTTCTACATGCTCCCTGGTGAGCAGGATCCCTCCGCACAGACGGTTTCCGGCTGGTTTCCTCTGCTGCAGCGCGCCCTTCCTTCGCCGCCCCCGGAGCCCTTCGATCACCACGGCCTGCGCGGTGGGGGCGCCAGTGCTTGCTACGCCTTGGAGGTGCCTGAAGGCCGCATCCGCGCCTGGGGGGAGTGGCGCAGTAACGTCATGTGGAGGTACATTGACGTGTACCGGCTGCCGTCCGAATGGGACTTTCGTTTGTTTGGCTGGATGACGATCACTGCCCGCGACTTGCACGCGCAGTACGGGCACATCTTCTGCCCCGGAGGGGCGTCATCCGCCCGTGGGTGACTAAGGCATGACCACGCCTTCGCTCCTGAGGAGCTGCACCGTGCTCCAGTGTGAAAGGGCACATTTCAAGTGGGTCGCCGAACGGGTATTGTATTAGTGAGGTGATGGACACCAAACTGTGTGAATGTAATGTATTGTCGTGTGGGGAACACGGGGGGGGTTGAAGGAGACCGGTATTGCAGAAATGGAATTAACTATCTTGTTAATGGGTTTCTGCGAAGGGCGACGATTGGGAGGGCGTGCAACGGCCAGGTCGGGTCGTTCCGCCTTTTGGACAGTTTGGGGCCAGTCGTAAGCCGGTTTCTGTCACCCCTGTACTCGGGGTCAGTGCTGCCCGACGTATCCAAGGGAGCTTGGGTTGAACCTTGTATCTTGGGCGCAGCCAAGGGGACCGGTCAAGCTGGCCCTTGGGTTTGGCGGGGAGTTTGGCGGCAAGTGGGAGTGCTATTTCAGGCGCGACCCTTGGCGCCCCCCTTATCTTGTTTCGCACCCGCCCGGCCCACCCGAATAGAGTGAGTTCGGTTAGCTGTGGGATGGAGAGGGAGTGGAGTACGAGGAAAGGGGAGCTGACGCTGGGTTGAGTCACTATCAGAGTGGCATGAAGTACTATGCGAAGCGAGGGCACATTTCAAGTGGGTCGCCGAACGGGTATTGTATTAGTGAGGTGATGGACACCAAACTGTGTGAATGTAATGTATTGTCGTGTGGGGAACACGGGGGGGGTTGAAGGAGACCGGTGTTGCAGAAACTCGCATCTCCACTTCGGTGCTTCACGCAGGCTATCTGAGAAAAATCTTTCTTGCGACCTCATCAGGCCAAACTCCCGACTGCAGCGTTGGGGCTGTCGGCGGGGCACCCATTTCCCGGTGCCGTCAGGGGTGCCGGTACCCTACGTCGCACACCCCTGCGACATGCATGTTGCAAGGGTGTGCGATATAGGGTTTCCGTACGGTAGTGACCGACGTCGGCAGAGGTTGAGACGTTTGAGAGTGTCGAGGAGCTGCAATTCCCTTCTCAACCTACGGCTGTATCTACTTACACAACCTATTGCTGTTGATGTTTTTTGATGTCGGCGCTGAGTGGCTGACGGCTCCTCAGGATCAAGAGCTCAGTCATTTAGCATCATAGCCATGA
The DNA here is from genome assembly GCA_905146915.1 of Ostreobium quekettii. Classification (NCBI taxonomy): domain Eukaryota; kingdom Viridiplantae; phylum Chlorophyta; class Ulvophyceae; order Bryopsidales; family Ostreobiaceae; genus Ostreobium; species Ostreobium quekettii. The sequence goes on along the minus strand of CAJHUC010000379.1, from coordinate 90,415 downwards.
TCATGGCTAGTGCCACACGCGCTTAGCCCAGTTCAATGGATGTGGTCAGAGAATTCTACGCACGCCATCTGCAGCTCATGAGACTCCCCCTTTGCAACCAAACGCCAATTGTGGCACCACAAATCCGACAGTGCTTTCACCAGCCAATTCTCAAAGATAGACCAAAGCAACCTATAAACGCAGCGTGCGGTTCCCGAGGCCTCCAAAATCAGGCAGATATCTAAATTGCCTAAATCCATAATTTTCCACCTAATCCACGCAGCTTCAACCGACGTCATCGCCATTAAGCCAGCACGGCAAATCGTCGAACTCGATAGCGGCTCGCTCTTCAAAGGATGACAATTTTCGACCCGTCTTCCAAGCTAACCATGCCTCACCCGGACACCCATCGAAGCTGCGGTGGCGAGCATTACGGCAGCCGAAGTGATGCCATTGTCCTTCTCAGCTCTATCACCTGCTCCTTGAGGTGGCCACTGAGATCCACGAGCTCCGAGTGCAAGCCCCTGTTCCCCTCTCTCAACTTCTGAGGCCACAGAAAAGTGCGGCGCTATTGTGAATGAGATACCCATGGCAACACACAAAGGGATGCGCAGGCATCAAATTTGATGAACCTGGGAGTGGGTTTGCAAACCCACTCCCAGGTTCAAGAATATGTGCATAGGATAGTAACATGTGCGTTGTGGTACATATTTCGGCAAAAATCCAGGGCTCCCAACTTCAAGTTAAAAAGTCAGAACTCTAATGAAATATGTTTCTGCAATATTTGTCAATTGCGCTGCAGATACCACCGAACTTCAGCAAAAGCTGTGGTGCAGTCTGATGTATCACGCATCCTCTTTGAAATTGCATATACCTTGGGTGCATTTCCATGTAAGACTAGCCAATAATTGGGCACCAGCAAGAAGCAAAATGACGAGAAATGCTATACAAACACCGGGAGCGACGCTGCCACAGACTTAGTGATCATGGTGAGCCACGTTTCCTGCTCCAGTTGTATTTTCAAACCAAGCAAAGCCGCATCAGAATCCATATTTAAAATTTCAGGTATTTTGCGCGGCTCAGCATGTGGTCCGGAATTTGTGGCCTAATTGAGCAACGCTCTGGCATATGGATCGAATTAAATTGCAGTTTAACTTAAATTTCAATTCAAATCGAATTAAGTTCCTCGTGGTCTCGAAGCACCTCAAAAGCTGCTCGAAGGGACTCTCCATGCTCTCTCACACAGCACCCAGGAACGAGCGCCCTCCGTCCACACTTGTGCGACCTGCACTGGTACACCTTTTCCATCATTACCTGCGAGCTGCTGACCGATACACAAAGTTGGATTGATGGCGTGTCAAACTGCTGTGCGCTATATTCCATTGTATCACAGCATACATCCTACTTGCGTGTATATCCATATGTAGAACTGTATTTCAGGACTTTCGAGTGGCACTTCCTCGATAGGAGTCTGCTTGAGATTTTATTTATAGCACACATATGTTCTGGAGATGCGAAGCAGTAGCGGAGACATTTGCATCAGCTTTTCCGGCCAGAGCACTTTGAACAGTCGTCCCTGCAAAGAAACACATTGATGTATATTGATGTATATCGTCGATATATATCCCATGCAGCAGGCCATGGGATATCCCATGCCACGCTGCCATTTTGGAAATCCATGCAGTTGTTTCTGGCTATAGGGAATCACCATGCTACCAACCTGATGTCCTCCGCAACGGTAGACAGGGCTTTGTAGACCATCGGGGGCTTCGACTTCCTGAAATCGTGCATTTTTGGTGGAGGCGACCCTCTCCTCGTATCTGCACAAGCCGAAGTTCAAATTTTGCTCATTTGCTCTGACAAAGCAGCACCTTAAATTGTGCAGCAAAGAAATTTCCAAGCGCGTGCATCAGGAAGTTGTCTTGAAACTCCTTCTGGTGGGTGGTATGGGGCCAGAAACTTGTTTGTCGTGTTTCAAGTATCGCCTCCCGAACGGAATGCAGTCAATGCGTGAAACAAGCTCACGATTTGTTCAGAGTGCAAGCTCGGATCTTCCATGGATGGATAGCAGGATCGACGCGAGAACGACTACCATCATGGCAGCGAGACGAATCACGCTCAGATTGCCAGCCACGGCATGGGTGGGCAGCGCTGAGAAAGGTAGCACAGGAACTCACCCTCAAGCGCGCATCGCATTCCCCCTCTGAACAAACCCTCCGGCCTCCTGATTTCCATTCTCCCATCTCCGAGCTCCGTCCAATGTGCCCGGCCATATGCGTGATCAGGAGAGCATGAGCGTGAACAGAAATTTTGGGAGCTGCCTGACGCCCTCGGACTTGGACATCTGCACAAGGGGAGTTTCAGTAATGGTGGTAATCTTCATTAATGAAAGGCTGAACATACGAGAGTTGTGATGTCAAGGACGCACAGAGGTCCCTGTGTACTATCCTGGATAGTAATATTCGCTTCTTTTCTCTGTTCGGCTTCGCGTTTTGTGAGCAGAGTCCTGGCATCGGATACGGATCTTGCAGATCCGCACACGGTGGCAATGTTTTTCTCAGGATAAGGAATCGTCAGTGTCGCGCAACTATTTTCCGCAATTGAAAATTTCTTGAAGACAAGCGTCATTGTTTTAACGTTAACGCAAGCCGCAATGGAAACGCATCGTGTACACGATTCCGCGGTTGCTTGCGCATTCCGCCAGCGAGAACACTCCAATGCAAGCAAGTCCAAATGCAGCCCCAGCATGTTTGCGGACATGGCAGATAAGAAGAGATATGCAATGATCCCCCAGCTTTCTTTACGGTTGGCCCTGAGATTTAACCGCCCGCCCTTGCTCCTTGCCGCCTTTCCATGCAGTTCTGTCCAAAGTGGGCCGCACTATTAATAAGTGTGACTTGTTAACTGCTGGCACTGGTAAGTGACGATCGATAGGTGATGTTAACAGGTGACGATTAGTAAGTGGCACTATTTAATACGTGATATGCGCAATTCATAACGATTCGCGTCGGCCTTGCCTTATGCAGTGGCAGCTGCGCCCGGTCGTGGAGGTCGAAGACGTCTTGGTGGCATCCCTGCTCTGCCCCATGCACGGGAACATGCCGTCAGCAAGGGATCGCAATCCACAAGGGTACCCTTTTGACTACTTGTTTAGTTTACTGTACAGGTGAATCACTCATTGTATGCAAATTACATGAAATCAGGCTTCAGATCATGGTTTTGGAAACAAGTCGCTGTGGAGAAATTGAGGCAAAAGCTGAAACCGAATCAAGGTAGAGTATGGCACGTTGCCAAAAATGGATGCTGTCGTGTGTGCCTATTGCGCCTCCGAAATCAACATTGCGTTCTTTTTTCAATATCGAAAACATTTGCTTGCATCCATTGCAGTAATGCAAACTGGATATTTTTGACGGCGCGATGAGCTCAATGAGCGGACGAGGGGAGCCCAACCAGGCGTGGCTTGACATTATTCTCCTGTTGGCCCGTTCTCCTGGTGCGCCTTCACTGGGCACCCAGCGACAAGGTCTGGAACAGCTGCTTGGGTGCGATCGGCAAAGCTCGGAATGGCACAACAACGAAGGAGACCGAATGCCGCGGTGCGAGCGGCTGAAAGTTCCTGATCGAGAAGTGCATCTGGATCTCGACTTCTGCAGCCTTTTGTTCCTTTTGGCCTGTTGCATGAAACATGCATCACACACATTGCAGTGAGAGCGCGCACCGCATATTGGACGGAAGGTAAATCTGTGTGAAGGAAAAAACATTCTCTTAATGACGGCCATCACATCCTCTCAAATGATTGGGGATGACAAAATCATTCAGATTGTGGTGGTTTCGAAGGCGGACGAAAAGTGTGAGAGGTCGCCATCCATTTTTATGGGCAGAAGTGTGAGATATTCCATGATTGCGTCGCTCCATGTTCAATTTTGAACCTTCAATTCGCCTACATGTGAATGAATTCAATACCTGGTCGCATCGTCAGCGGGACGCACAGGTAAATGCCTCATTTCGAGCATTCGCATTACATGGTAGGGCTGTCATAACGATGGATCACACGTCAGGCATGAAAAATTCTGTAACGTCCCAACAAATTCAGATTTCAGGCAATAAATGGAAGCAACGGCAACGCAGCTGAGCGGAGCGGCTGTACTCTGACAAAGCTTGTGTCCAAGAGCACCCAAATTTGCTTAATTACGCCGGGCCTCCTGGAAGGTGGATTTTCGACGCTTGATCAACTCTTACAAGGCGGAATCCAACTTGATTGCCACGACGCACCACATTATTGCTGCTCGCGTGATCGCTAGCGGGCGCTGGCGCGAACGCTGACAGAAACATGCTGCCTCCAATCACAGTTATTTGCTGCCCATATGCCGCTGCAACAGAGTCGTACGTTCACGCGCACCATTGCCTGCTCAAGTAAAGAAATTACGAAACGAGTAGTTCTTTCTTACCGCCATAAACTCGTACGGCTTTCGGCTGTCCACAGGGTTGCCTACATGATGCAATAGAGAGAGATCATCAGACGCAGAAATGGCAGTGCCAGCCGCCCTCTTGCATCCAGTATAAAGCAGAGTAAATTACTGTGCAATTTGCAGTTACAAGCCAATTTATGCCTTTCTAAATGACTACAAAGCGTACATTGGACCCACCATAGGTGGCGCAATTCCGGTGGCCCACGTGAAGTGGACAACAGCAAAGTATCCGCATAGGAAAACACCAAACACAAGTTACTCATCAATATGGCCAGCGGAAGAGCAAAAGTCTCTTGCTGTAAGTTGTGCCCAGGGTTAGAGCAACGTTCCAGTCTTTGATCGCTTTTCACAACAATGTGCTCTTGACACACTATTATGTTGCCTTGTGCACATGAATCGCTGAAGATTTGGCAAAAACAAAATCATTGATATGATGGATTATCTACACAAGGAGAGGCCCAACTCCTTATTGCGTTTTTGCTGGAATCCTTGAATTTTTCATGATACACGTGGCAAAGCAAATCTCTCATCACCAATCTTTACCCGCCATGTCTGGGCGCCTCCAAATGTTGCACCATATCCTTTTCAAAACGCCTGGTATTCTTGCTTTGGAGCAAATTTGGATTTGCAGGCCATTTCTCGTGTCATTTCTTATCGCCAATCACCTCTGTAGTCGGCCTCAGACGATGGCGATGAGGTCGACTCCAAAAAGGCATCCTCGAGATTTTGGTGTTCCAGCTGCGTACGGTGACCGATCCCTCTGTCGCAGTCGAGGATCTCCCTCCGGCCCAGAATGCCGTAGTAGTCTTCTGCTGTGTACTGCGGTGCCAACAGTTCCATCATCTTTCAAGGCATCTCAATCGAAAGAGCTATGCGGAATTGATTTCTCAGCTGATATAAGTGTTGAATTCGCCTGGAACTAGCAGCGCCATGTTAAGTAATGGTGCACACAACTTGTCTCCACGTTGTGATTCAACCAGTCAGGAAATGACCCAAGGTTAAGCAAAGAAACATCAGCAAAATGCTCATTACCAGAAATGAGTCTCCTTGAGAGTTTTCATCACATGTGGTAAACAATTGTGTACACAATCACAGCCTCTTGTTCTTTAAAAGTTGCTGTTTGGGATGCATGGCACACTCTGTGGAAAAAAATGTCCACCATTGGACGCCGTGAGTTCGGCTACATTATAAGAAAATGGGATGACTCATGAGGTTATTTTCCTTTGAGAGATGGGAAGGCTTTCGGGACTCGTGAGGAGGGGATTCTGTGTGACACTGAACAAACCATGCGATAAGATCAGCAACACTGGTCTGGAATTCATGCCCAATATCGCCTCCAAAGTGCAAGGGCAGTGTTTTGTCACGTTTGTATGACAAATGTAATCAAAGGACTCAAAGGGCGCCGTGGCGGGAACTGTAAGATACAGGCTGCAACTGTTCCGTATATGCAGCATTTCCTGATCGAAGATATTCAAGCGCTCAGTTGCGTTTTGGGTCAGGTCGAGCAAACAAAAAACACGGACAAAAGCATCAGACCACAAACCTACGATGTTGGTCTCCAAGGAAGCGCCACAATGCTCAGAGGAGCAGCGGTAACTTAAACGCTGCTTCCTTAAAGGGGAGCAGAGCTGCAGGGGGTCAACCCTGTTCCATCCGCAACCGACGCCACCTTTGGCGTTCCTGTCGCTCCTGGCGCCCGCGGCACTGCCCGAACTGAGTTCTCCGTCGCCCAGAATCACAGCTAAGCCGCGACAACATCGCCTCAAGGGACTAAACTCGAGCTCTTGCTTACGGGTGCCAATTCCTCTTCAGAGGTCCAGTTCATTGGAAAATCCTCGCCTCGTTGTGCTCTGCTCCTCCGCCTTGGCTGGCCTCACGCCGAGCGGCACCAGCAGGCGGCCCCCTCTTCCGGGGTGTTTGGGATGAGAGCGCCGCCCCGTAACTCCCGCGGCGGTCTTGCTCTGCTGACGCATGTCTCGAAGGCCCGCTGCGCGCCGGAGTGGTGGGAAGCCGGAAACATACGAGAATGAATGCATGACTGGAGGCAGTGGCGTGGACGGGGAACGTTGGCTGCTTTAGTTTTTGGCTGCTAATAGATTTAGTTTGTATTTCTCAATAGATTCCAATGAACCAATCACCGACTCTGCTTTGCTCAGGCAAAATAGGAAGCTGAAAGCTACGTCATTGCCTTGTTCTGTAAAAAATGATGATGATGATGATGATGATGATGATGATGATGATGATGATGATGATGATGATGATGATGATGATGATGATGATGAACGTTGGCTGCATGTTGTAATGTTGCGGCATCCAATTGGTGCCGGATCTTTTGGCTGACTTCTCCCTTTTAATCACTTTTCTTCAGGCTGTCACCTCATGCTAACATAAAAGCAAACTGTGGCTGCGAGCACGCCAGATAAATTCCAAGGATGTGCTGTTATGTGGAGAGTGTGCTCCACAAGATAAAGAAAATGGGGGTCGGATTAGACCCAGCTGCGGCAAAAATCTAGGTCCAAAGATGGCAGGGGGATTCGACGAGCGTGTGTCGAACTTTGAGCCCACACGCCACGCCGAGTCCGACAAGGCGCTGGTCGGACTTTGACTTCGCAAGTGATGCGCTGGTTTAGACAAACATGATCAGGGTACCATGCTTCCGCCATTGCACCACACAGTTCTGCAGTAGATTTATAGTTTGCACCACAACGTACTTGGACCCCCTCTTTAACGAGGTCTTTTGGCAGATGATCAATAGGGGAGCTGGGTGGCAGGTCAACGAAATCTCAGTGGTGGCTACTGACACCAATAATGAACGAAATCATTGATGGTTGCTTAAATGTGAGCACCCCGCCACCCCGCTCTCTTATTGAACACCTGTCGATCATCCAGACCACAAATCAAATCCCAAGTCCCCATCATCGCCTTCCAACTGTTCTAACACTCAACAGGCATTCTTCAAATAAGATGCAGTTGCCCCGTTCGCAAACAGGTCCGTCGCTTTCCGAAATCCACCCTGCGCCATTTTCCAACGACAAAACATTCTTGACTCCGAGCCTCTCCCACCTCAAACACTTATTGAGAAGACAAAAAGTACAGTACTGGGTAATGCACAGTGCTGTGTTGCGCAACTTTTCCCTGTAAGGGTGTTCTCAATCACATCCATGACCCAGCCAGACGCTATCGTTGCCTGTTCGTCCCTCCCAGAAAACAGCAGCTCTCTTAACCCACAGGGACGCACCGCCTTCAAAAAAGTTCCGGCAAAGGCGCACCCGTTCTGGTGCGAGGCAGGTGCGTGGGCGCCACAACAGGGGACTCCGAGGTTGCAGCCATGATGTTCATCCAAGACACTGACCGCCATTTCCCGGGCAGCCTGGTAGTGTTGGAAATGCTGCGCGAAAGCAACACGGATGGAGCAATAGGGAGGTGCAGCAACCTGGTGCCCACCCTCTGCCATGTGGCGTGCAAATGATCTCACAGGGCCAGGCTGTTATGCTGGGCCATGTGATGCCTTGACAAGAAATCGTGGTGATCAGGAGCTAAATCAGGATCATGACAGATCCATATCCCTTTTCTGGGGAGGTGGGGGTAGTTGAAATCTAGGCCAGCCCTACTGGCCAACGCCCTCCCAGTCCCTGAGTTGAACTCAGAGACCCGTCGATTCTGCATTGGTGCAGGTTCTGGCTAATGGCACATGTTGGCGCCAACATGGAAGCCAGCATGGGGAGTTGCCATGGTTCAAGCAATCGATGAACAGCCAGCTCAGAGGACGGCGTTAGGAGACATCCTTTGGCAGAACAGTGCTGTCATTATTTGGCAATGTGTTTTTGCACGTGGGCGGTCATGGATTGGAGCCCATGAAGCTGAAACAGGGGCACAGCTACAGACATGCCTGTCAGTTTGAATAGCGTTACTACACTGGACAAGTGAACACTGTGCTGATAGACTTGATAGCCCGTTCCATTCTCTTTGTGCACGATTATTCTCCTAGTCAATTCAGATGCTGTGACACCATGCACAAGGCACAGTGTGATGCATTGCACAATAAACTGGGGCTGCCTGGGAGCCATGTCTCGATGCACACAGGCATCTGGAAGCCATTCTCGCTTGAATAGGAAATCCATGCATGACAAGTGTCAAGTGCACACAAGAACAATGCACAAAAGAACACAACAATACATGACAGCAAAAACAAGCCAGGTGATCGCCCTTTCCTGTGTCCATTTCAGTGGCCACTACCCAGCAGGGCACGCAACAAAAGCTAATACTACATTATGTACACTGCAATACAAGCTACAAGCAAGCACTGCTGTTGTTGACCTGTCTGGCTCGGGCAGCCAGGCAGACAGTGGCGCGGTGACCTTCAAACCATTGCCAAAGCCAAACCCACCCATTGCTACAATAAGGGCCACTCCTTCAAATGCGCCAGCTATCCCCATCCAAGCAGCGAGAGCAGTGTTTGCCGTGCGCCGACAGTCGCAATCACACGAGATGTGCGCTGTGCCAAGGCCCCCCGTTGCCACCATGTTCAGATGCCAACACGCCGTGGCCTTGGCCTGGCCTTACAGCCCTGTATTTGGTAACCCCACCGCCTGTTGCGCCGTTCCACTTCATGTTCCCAGCCTGGAGACGATAGCTTCCGAACTTCGACGCCAACTCGCCCCCCCATTGCACTGAATGCGCGAATTCTTGGCCTCCGCAGCATGACCCCTCGATCACCACCTCCCCTCCCGCCCCCCCACCATACGCACCCGTTCTACGCGAATTTCGGCGCCCAGCCTTTGAGTATCATCTCCTCCCCGTAATCCGTCGCTTTCCAGCTGTCCCTCCCCTTGGCCTCACCAAAATACGCCGCCACGGTGCCGTACTCCTCCGGCAGCTCCCACCCTTTAAAATGCTTCAGCACGGTGAAGGCGTGGTACAGCCGCGGGAGCAGCATGACGTCCACCGAGTTGAAGCGATCGCCCCCAAGGAAAGGGCCCTCCGTCGCCTTGAGCACCTTGTCCAAATCTCCCATCTCCCCCAGCCACTTGGCCTCAGCCTCTGCCGGATCGGCGTCACCAGGCAGCGCAAATGCTCTGAAAGATCCGAACACGCTCCCTCCAACTTCGGCCATCTCTGCCGGGGCAACCATGCTGGGCTCAGGGAACTTCTCCTCCAAGTAGGCCACAATCGCGCCGCTGTCGGGCACCCAGGCGTCGCCGTGCTTGATCACGGGGACGGTGCCTGACGGATTGACATCCAGCAGCCAGTCGGGCTTGTTATCGAAGGCAATGTACTGGAGGTCGTGGGGAATGGCCTTCTCCCGGAGGGTCAGGAGGACGCGGTGGCAGAAGGGGCAGTCGCCCAGGGTGCTGGTGGCGGGGTCGCCCTTAACGTAGGCCGTCAGCACGGGTTTGCTGCCTTCACCGCTGGCGGATGCCATCGAGGCTTCGAGTGGGCGATGACAGGTGGTGCAGTGCGGGAGAGGCTGGGCGCAAGCGCTGGGGCTGCCTGGGGGCGTGGGGAGTGCGCGATTTTAGCGTTGGCTAGGTGGTTTAACGTTAGAGGTGCCTCGGGGCTGCAAGTCGGTGGGCGAGGTGGGGCCTGGGGCAGACAGGACTGCTCTTACGCGAAACTTTCCTGGGTGGGGCGAGTGTACCGAGTGTACGGTACGAGCCGCCGGACCGTATCTGGCGCCTGGGCGGTCACAGGAATACTGTGACAGGAAACCAGGCGCTGGTGTTCCGGTGCACAGTTTCCCCCGACAGGACGGGCGTCCGCTCGACTTTTTTTGTCCCCAGACTCGGTTGTATGGGTACACGTGGTGCCCAGCGAGGCCCTTGAAGCCTCCGTCCTCCAACCGCCCTCCCCACGTTCCACACACAGGCCACCGCCCACACACGCGCACACACCCCGCCCGCCGGCGCCGCCCCAGCATGGCCTCCCGGATCGCCTGCGGCCCAACGGCAGCCGCGACCTCCGGCAGGGCCGCGGGCACCCCATCCCGCCCCCCCGCCGCCTGCAGGCTGCTGATCGCCGGCCGCATCAAATCGATCAGCGGCGCTCCCCTGCCGTGGGCCGCATCCTCCCGGCCCGATCGGCGCCGGTGCGCCGGCAGGGTGGCCGTGACGGCCAGCTGCCCCCCGCTGGTGGGCAACGCAGCCGCGGACTTCACCGCGCAGGCGGTGTTCGACCAGGAGTTCGTGGAGCTGAGCCTGAGCCAGTACCGCGGAAAGTACGTGGTGCTGTTCTTCTACCCGCTGGACTTCACCTTCGTCTGCCCCACGGAGATCACGGCCTTCTCGGACCGCCACGCCGAGTTCAAGGACCTGAACTGCGAGGTCCTGGGCGTCAGCGTAGACTCCCAATTTTCCCATTTGGCGTGGATCCAGACGCCTAGGAATGAAGGGGGGCTGGGAGATTTGGAGTACCCGCTGGTGTCCGACCTCAAGCGCGAGATCTCCACCGCCTACAACGTGCTTTCCGAGGAGGGGGTGGCGCTGCGGGGGCTGTTCATCATAGACAAGGAGGGCGTGGTGCAGCACGCGACCATCAACAACCTGGCCTTCGGCAGGAACGTGGACGAGACGCTGCGGACACTGCAGGCGATCCAGTACGTGCAGGAGAACCCGGACGAGGTGTGCCCCGCTGGCTGGACGCCCGGCGACAAGACCATGAAGCCCGACCCAACCGGATCCAAGGAGTACTTTGCAGCCATCTAGGTGCGTGGGGGAGGGATGGGCTGTGCAGGGATTGGACATTTTACCGACAGCAGGACGGAACGATGCCCCTGCACCTTGGGGCGATGTCTAGGGACTGATGGGCGGCAGCGCCGAGTTGTTGCAAGCAATGCAGTTCATAATGGGTGGATGGAAGCCATGTCATGCGATGCAATCTAGCAATTTGCGCCTGTGAGGCTGCTTGGACAACTAGGCAGCTTCACTGTGGCCTGACGGCATTTGTCCATAGCTCTGATGGTCATAATGCAGGGAAGCTGGCATGCCATACTGATATGTGAACCCCAGGGCCCAGAAATGCCAATCAATGTCAATTTGCCACATGTAGGGAGTCGGGTCCTAAATGTGGATACCATCCATGGCACAACCAATCTGATTACGAAGAATGGAGCTTTCTGTTCAGTGCCTGCACGAATTTGCCTTTCGCAACTGTGCCTTGTTTCACCCACACTTCCATGACTGGGTTGTCTGTGTGCCTTATGTTCTTCATCAGTTCAATGATGTTGTGATGACGATCTTGTTGTCTGATCTGCACAGGGTTTGGCAAAGTACATCGGCAACGGGTCAAGTTTGGGGGCAAGTTACCAGTCAGGCTTCCACGCCGAATTCTTTTGTGTGATTGGTTGTCATCATATCTACAATTATGACTCTCGATGATACAACTGCAGCAGTTGTATCTGCTTGAGCTGGAAAACACTGCTGGTACGCCATGGGAGCGTTGGTTGGGTCGAGCGGGTCACATGTTGGTGTTGCCACCATTAAAGGGATCATGGTCCGTGTCTGGAGCCATTGTGTGCCTGTGGCCAAGATCTTGTGGGGCATGTGTTCACTATGGTGTCAGCTGTAATTCTGTTATTTTGTTCTCGGAAGTGGGAAACCCACTTGTTGCCTACCCAGCCCAATGGCTGGTTTTTACAATGTTTGTTCACTGGGACAGACAGCATTCCATTAATGCCCCATTAACATACCACTTGCTTCAGTCCGGTGCGGTTGTCACAGAAGCACTATTGCTGCTCGACATGGTCGTCACCGTGTAGAAGAACAAGCCCTTGACGAGAAAGGCAGTCGTACCCATGCAGAGTGCAGGGTATATTATCAGGAGCCAAGGTGTTACAGCATAATTTTTTTTCATGCATATCTACCAGAAACGCCATTGCTTGCATGATGATTCCACAGGCAGTCTGCATTGCAGTCTGCATGCCAGCATTGGTTTGGTTGGCCTTGGTTGGTTCACGTTGATGCCGACTGCGATTGGAGTGTGTGGGCCCTCCATTGCCAGAAACCAAGATAACATTGTAGCAATGCACTTTAGGTCATATTCCAACCCTGATATCACGACCCAATGCTTCAGAGTTGGATCGGCAAGTTTTGGGAGCGACTGGTGGTAACTGTTGGGTGCCACCCAGCATTCCCAGTGCATGTCTGTGGGACCTTACGTTCCATGCGAGTAGCCCCACATTGCTGGCACAGGTGCCAGATGGTGTCTGCCCCAAGGTGCTCACAAAACAGTTACATGCTGTTCATTCGCACCGCACTTCAGTTTTGTGAGCTATGAATGTGGTCAGTGTCATTCTGTTGAAGTTAGCAGCTTGCTTGCTAAATTCAAAGAAGGTCTTGTAATCCAATTACATTGATACATCCTACCAGGACCCACAGTGGCCAAATGCTGAACGAGAAATGTTTATTCCGCACCCCTCTACCATGCACTCTAACGACTGTAAAAAAGCTGCTCACTGTCCGCTTAGTTATATTTTGCAAAATTGCCACGGCTCCCCATCCACCACTGGTCCATTTCCTTGTGCCAGTTGCCAGATACTGCACCCAGGCTGCCTGAACAGGTTGGCACCTTCTGATTCGCTGTTAATAGGGTTTTGCAACCAACCAGCCCATGAACCGCACTCATGAGATGTCCACCGAGTGTGCAAACGCCCTTTGGACCACGCGCACAGTGGCCATGGTCTTAGATATCCATTTGTTCGCGACACCGCATAATGACCACCGTTACACTGGGTGGATCACTTATGCATTATGGTGTGCGACTTGTACATATTTGTACATTACCACTGAGTGTATGGGCACCTTTGACATATGTTGTATAAAGTAGGCTGCATTGCGGCAATGCATAGGCATATCTGAAGTGTTGTATGGCTGGTTGATGATGATCGTTGCCACCGTCGGCAAGGCTCTTCACTGTGGGAAGGGTGAACAAATATGTAAGCCCTGGCCGTGTGGTGTGTGGTGTGTGGTGTGGCCTTGCGTCTGGCCGTGTACCAACGCCGTTGAAGCATCAGCGATCGTGGATTCGCGCTTCCCGTGTGCACTCCAAAGGGGGCCATTTGAATCGCATCAACGGCCATTTCCTTCAAGACATTTAAATCATCGGACTATTCTCTGTTTCGATGCGTCTGTCCAAGTTGACCAATTTCTTACAAACTCAGCGAACCTCATGGCAATTTGCCTCTTGAGAAGAGTTCTCGCTGCGAAAACACTCCAGCAAGTGGTCACTAGGCACACATGGACTGGTCAAAAAGCGCAGCCACCATTTCTGTACTTTCTCTAGAATTCTGATCTCGTGAGGGCCATAATATGGCAGCAATCTGGCCCTGAAGGCCACCACAAATGTCCAATCCATCAAAAACGCGCTGGGCGTTTCGCTTAAAAGTTTCAGCCTTTTTGCTCGTTGTTTGCTGCGTTTCAACATGCTTCTTTGCACCGGCGACCGCTGGATGGCTGTCCATGCCGAAATTTTGTCTGATGAATGGCGTTGTGTCACCATTCAGTCACGATCTGTCGCGGCCTGTGCCCAAAATCGGGTGCAGGGACAGCGTGACTAATGGTGAATCCAACTGGACGAATATTGGCCAGGCGTACCGAACGCGTTCTATACCATGGTCGGCCACGCACGTCAGCGCCGCGAAGGGGGTATGGAGGTCGGGCAGCGGTGAGGACTCCCACACCCGACGATGCCGTACTGGACAAGATGCACCCACGCCGAAAAGGCAAGCACATGCGTAGTGGGCACGTGCTGCGCTGGTCCCCATTCGGGCCTGCACGAGCGGGACGCCGCAATACACCAACCAACAACGTGCAACGTCCGACCTGCATTTGATCGCGGTGTCCAAAAATCGGTCCCTTCCGATAACAATGGCGCCCACGTGACGACGCGACCCCCAAGGACCAGTCAGCCCTGCGGTGACATAAGCGGAGGAGGCATGCCCGGAAGGCGCACCGGGCAGCGGTACTGACTCAAAAGTATGCCCCATCAAGCGCACGGCCCGCCTGTACTTTGTTAACCTCGGCCCGCGCGGTGACCTGCGGGGTTGAAAGGGGTTCGCGGGCGGCCGGACGGGTTCGCGGTGGCAGAGGAGGCTCCAGCGGAGCGGGGAAGGGGGCTTGGACGACGTCCTGTCGGCCCCCGGGCGGAGGCAGCCCCTCCGAGGTCCCTTCCCCGATCGGTGAGCAGGGCTTGCGTTGCGCGGGCCCCAGGAACCACCGAGGGCGCCACCCGCTTCCCAGCCCGCAATTCATCCTCGCGAGAAGCGGGGGCGGCAGCGGCGGGGTGGCGGCGTCTTTTGGATGTTGCTCTCGGCGGTGAAGTTCTTAGGGGCCGAGGGCTTGGCGCGAGGGGCAGGCCTTGCCACAGAGCGGATGATGTTCTGTTCTGATTTCTCAGGGTTCAAGAATCTGCGCACATGGTGGGGGGAGGGGAAACGCTGTTTTTGGGAGAGTTGGGATGTCGCTGTCGGCGACAAAGTCGTGAAAGGCCGAGGGCTTACCGCGGGGGAGGCGGGGCTAGGAACGGTGTGGACGCCGTTCTATTCTGTTTCCTCAGGGTTCAAGTATGTGCCGCAGGGAGGGGTGGGGTGGGCAAGGGAAGCTGTTTTGGGGGGCGAGGGGGAAGGCGGCCCGTTTGGGACGCCGTTTTAGCAGGCGGGCTTGCGGGAGATGGGAGCTGTCGGGTCGCCTTGGAGCGCCGCGGCCGCGCGCGGTGCGGGAGCGCCGAGGTGGCATCATGGATTGCTCGAGGGTATCCGCGCGATGCGGAAAGCCCCGCGGCCGCGAGGAGGCGCGTGGGATCGAGGGCGCGGGGCGGTCAGGGGCCGCCGGCTTGGTCGCTGTCCTTGTTCGACGGGCATGTGCGCGCGCGTGTGTTCAACTGGTGGTCGCATGGCTGAAATGGGCTCAGATTGTCCTGCGGCAGGGTCGGGTGCGCGGGAGAGAGGATGGCGGCCGTGGTCGAGGCTACAGCGCTGGACGTCGCCACCGCGCTGCTGCAGGAGCTGTCCGCGGTGAAGGGCGCGGCGGCGTGGCACCGCAAGCTCGTCAGGTGTGTGGCGGGTGTGGGGTGGTGGCGTGGGGACTGGTTCGCGTGTCTTTCGCGCCAGGGGCGTGGGGCAGCGCCAGGACGGGCGCAGAGCCGATTTCGGGGTTCTGTCACAGTGGTAGGCTGGCGCCCAGTGCGGCGGAACCGACCCCTGTGCTGGTGGCCCTTATCCTGATCCGAGATTCGTTGGAGAATCGCGGTGGATTGCGTCAGTCGTGACGCGCGTATCGCCCGGGGTGTTGGGAGGGGTCGCTGGCTGGGCGTGGGTCATGATCCCAGGGGGAGCCAGAAGGAAACGGAACTTGTCTTCGTAATGCGCCGCCCTTCAGGAGCGCCTCGGAATTTCTCCAACGGCTCGTGAGAACCCCATAATTTTGTTGGGACCTGAATTCATATTCGAGGTTCCATATGATTCCGTGCTATTGTCTGTTTCGAACTTCCGGCATGATTTTGGCGACTTGGGTATATACAATCGGCGGCTAACTGTACGGTGTTGTGCTTGGAACAGTGGCGTTCTTCAGGTGCAAGACACGCTCAGGAGGATTGACGGAACCCAGTTGAGTCGTGTGGGCATGGCTAAGGTTGTGCAGGCCCGCTGCCTGCTGAACAGGGCCCTGGCCATCGTCGAGCAGCATGGCGCCTTCGAGTCTCAATTTCTGCACGCTCAGTGGGAGGGGGAGATATCCACCGCCCTCAGGCACCTCTGGAAGCTGCACATCGAGCTGCTCCTTGCCGCTAAGCTGCAGGTGACGGCGTTATTGATGATGGAGAAATTCCATTGATTGCATGCCAGCCACCGAGGCTATGGCTCTTCCCAACTGCTCAAGCACTGTATGGCCATTGTTTGTCCCAACGATTGCCATCGCTCGCATGCACGGCCATCTGCTTGGACATTGATGTGTACAATCAGTACAATCAGTGCAATAAATACACTGTACTCTGTATCTCATTTGCAACACTGAGGAGACAGACAGCAGGTGATGCGGGGCAATAGCAGATATCAGTAAAGCTGCTTTTGCTAGGATGCTGCAATGGCATTGTACTGAACTGAACTCGTAAACCTGGCATTTATCACTTGTCGACATTATGTCAAGTTTCGTATTGGACCATTTGCTCATGAATATATCGAACGGAGCATTGTGTGCCAGGCAGATTCCAGTTACCAACTTTCGTCAGAATGGCAGTGCACATTGGGTGGAAATGCCCAAACAAAAGGGTAATGTTGGGGCGATCTGGTCCTGCTTTGTCCCCTGTGCATGTCCAGCACACCAGTTTTGGTGTTGGATGTGGGCTAAGTAAACATGCAAAATGTGCAAAACAAGCAATTTCTGCCAGTGTGCAGTCCAGTTGCAACAGCTGGTGGTTGCAGGGGAATTCCGACGCCAGCAGGGGCTCCCAGAATGTTGACTAGCTGCACATCCCCTATGGTTCCGATGTCTGCGATGTTTGCGCAGAAATCCACTCGAGGCGCAGGTTTGCCCAGCACACGAATTTCGCATAGTATGCAAATGACACCGTCATCATCGCCAGCTGCACCAGCAACAAGTTAGGATATCCCAGCATTGTCTGTGCTTGGGGCGCTTGCAGTTGCCCCTACATCACTGCTTGTGGCACACAAATGCAAGGTTTTGAACTTGGCACAAATACGACAGAAACGAAGCATGAATCAATCAGCGATGCGACTGCAATGCTCAGTTACAGCCAACCATGCTAAACCTGTTCGTATCATTGGTTGATTCAAGCTTTCCTTTGCTGTGTTTGTGCCTAATTCAAATCTTTCCCCTCGAACCCCACAAGCAGAGGCGATGCATACATCTTGACATTTCCTTGCAGTTGCCACCACCCGGCTGAACCCTCCTTGGAAAGCAAAATTGTGCACTGTTTCGCCGGAGTGTTTGTTTCCGTTGCATCCATGTCTCCCACTCGCTGTTCGACTGCAGCCGGCCAATCCAACAGCAAAGGGAACCGAAAGAGAATCCCACATCTTAGTAATAGACTTGGAGGTTTGTCCTGTGATGTGTGTCGTGTTGCAGTGTGTGCATTGTTCGAATTGCAGTGTTGCTGTATACATATCATGGGCAACTGCGCTCTTCCTCAAGCTTCTTGTCGAAGCCTCTGCCATTGAACGTGTCGCACCCAAACAGGTATGACGTTTGTGTGGCTGCCGTTTTTAGGAAGAAGTTTCCAGGCAGGTGCCCCCAAGCTCCTATGGCAGTGACGTCGAGGTGCTGTCCAGTGACACGGGCTCAGTGGACCTTGACCAGGAATCTTTGGACGGATGCTAAGTCACGATTACGCCCCCCAAGGGGTGCATAGCTAAGAACAGCTAAACCAGAGTTCCCATCGTGCCCGTTTGCATAACTATGGCCGGTGTTGCTATGGCCGCGCAAACGAAATTTCTGCAGCAGGGCAACACGAGGCCCTGTGCCAGCAGCAGATCTCGCTGGCCTCAGAGTTCATGATGTTTTATGGAAGAGGTTGGACTTTTGCAAACTTATGTGGGATAAGTGGATCACCAGGGGCGACGTTCAGCTGCGGACTCCATTTCGTGGTGCTCCAGCATCCTGGTAACTCAGGATAGCTGCATTTCCGCACCTGTGGTCTGGGCATAAGGCATGTCAGCTGCACTTTTTTGGAGCACGTTGATGTACCAATTGTGAATTACGGCTTGTACGGGGGGTTTTGTGCCTTTGGAAGGCATTCTCTTTTGTCAGAGAGCGTTGGGAGTGCAGCGCTGGGTACGGACCATGTGCCAATGCAAAGCTTTGCGCAAAACAGAGCACCCTTATGCGAAGACTCGAGATAAATCGTGCGCGTGGTTGGCCATGTCGCATTACGTGTGGTAGCAAGACGTTGCTTGGCTTTTTCGGACAGTACTCGTTGCAGAATCGCCTTGGGAAGAGGGGCCTGAACGTGACGTCTGCTGGCTTCCTGCAGCATGCAAGGGGGCGAAATGGAGACCGCTCAGCAGCCGCGATAACGAATAACTAGGAACGATGTGAACGATACGACACCGTAGCTACAACTTGAGCATGGGGGCCTGCATGCTTGTGGATCGTGGTAAGCTTGTGTTGCATGCGCTGACGAATGACCGGAACGCTGGCGCGAAATTGTCTGTGAATGAAGGAAAAGGTCACAGCGCAGACAAAGAGGAAACTTGGCGGAAGCTCAACAAGGTGGCTGCTTGATTCACGGTTATGCATGTGTTAATGGAGTATGCTGGAGGTAGATAAGGTGAGGGCTGTTCAGTTGGACAGGGTCCCTACTCAGGGTGGCGTGCAGTATCACGCCATGAGATGGAATGCCCAGTGCTGGTCAAGAGGACCATGCAATAGGCACTCGAATAATCTGCGACGGGGCGGCTTCTGCAGGGGAGCGTGCTCGGAGCTCGCCTGCACACGTTGTGGTCGCAGGAGCTGTAAAGATTGATGCGGAGCGTCAATGACGGAAAAATGCGCTGCATAGAAACCCCTTCCATTGCGTTTGCTAAGAGATGCAGGTTTGTCGCGGGCTGCCATCTGAGGTTTTCGGGAGAGTTGCTGCCATGTGCATGCACCACAGCTCTTGCCAACTGTGCTGCTAATGAGAAGCAAGTGACAGACAGGATCGCAGCGGATTTCTCCAAGCCACGCTTTCCATTGCTTTCTTTTCCTTTCTGGTGCAGAAATCTACAGCATCGGCCAAAGTGAAGCGGTGGGCCACAAAGGTTCTCGGAGATAATCCGCCCAAAACGAACGATCACACTACAAATAGGCATTTCATGCGCCAGAGCTCGGAGCTCCAAGCTTTTATAACCACAACGTACAAACTTCATACATAAGTACTATGCACTACACAACAATATTTCGCTCTTTTGCGCAGGATCCGCCGCACTGCACATGCCCAAACGCACGGTGCCCAACGCCGCCTTGCACATGGGAAAGGCGATCCCCAAAGAATACAAGAATTCCCACGCCCAATTTCCACATCATCTGGGGCAGCCGCGGATTCGCAAACGCACTACCTTCACAGCCCCCCAAAATTGATCGCAGCTCCAGACCACGCCAGCCCATGGTGCACATTCCAATATCGATTCTGTGCCACAGCATCACAGCCGGCCTGCAACTGCAAGCTCACCGTGCCGCGAACCATGAACACCGTCAGGCAATAAAAACTGCAGCAAGCAGCCCCATCCACACAATGACAGCCCCTGCGCTGACGATGCCAGCTATCCGCTCGTTCCTCCTATCAGAGCAGATGCCGACCATCCCGCACATCAGCGCGGGAGGGAATACGACGAGCCCCACGAGGAACATGACCCAGTACGCGTTGCAGCAAGGGTCTGGCATCGGCCCCCAAGGGTCGTATTCTCTTCGGACAGATCGCTGTGTCTGCAAGCAAGACAATTCAAAGTCTGTCAGGGTGGCCAAAAGCTTGGTCTGCCTACAGGTGCCTTTAAACTATTCCACACCAGTCAGCGTGGTTTGTTGTCCAACGCAATCTTCATCCAATTCAAGAAGCGCTTCTGGTGGGCGTGCAGACACGGTAGACTCATGTGGCTGCCATGCGCACGACGCTGGCACAAACGGTCAGCAACACAGCCACTGCGAGAGCATTTCGATTTCGCTGATGGGGTTGTTAATCTTCGTTTGAAAGGTGTAGCTGGACAAGCAGTCATGCAAGTGTTCGTGTAGTAGCTGGACCTGAGGTCACCTTGTGCAGACATCATTTGGTACTCCAGGCCATGCAGTGCAACTACGCTGCTACTGTCGACTGCAGCAGCTTCAACAGTCACTGATTTTCTGTGCATACCTGATTTTGTCTGTTTCCAGCACAACTCGTTCGCGTTCAAACAAAGAAGCACGTGTCACATCTTATGGTCACACAATTCACGCCCACAAGCTACAGCATGTGTCTATCCACTGCTTTGCTGTTACTCTTAGTATGCTGTCTTTACTTTGCCCTTGTTTTACATCCTTGTTTCCTTGAACGAGACACCATCCTGGAAACAACAGGAGTAAGAACCTGTGGATGCGTCAGTGGGCTTTCGCATGGTATGAAACTCTTTCAAGCACACTTGTCAGCACTTGCCAGACCACTGGCCTGCAATTTTCAAGTGGCTGAGGTTTGTATTATCAATTAGTGTCTTTCCCCACTTGTTGTCAATTGTGGTTGTGAGTGGGTTCAAGCGTCTGGGATGATGGGGTACATTGGGGATGGTGAGGCAAGAGGGATGGTTGTGGGTGAGCTGCAGAGGAATGGGTATTATTTTGGATAATTTGTATGCCTCGACTTAGACGCGGATGGTCGGTACATGAGGGAGACGAACACTGGGAAAACAATGGACATCCTGTTCTTGTACGTTTGGGTGACGACATAGCCCTTGGTGGTTGACAGGCAACAAATGGAATTTCCTCATCATCACCCCAGTTGTTTTGGACACTCGATCTGCCAAGGGTACGTGATGCATGTGCCATGCCTGGTACTCTGTGTAAAAGGGAGGATGACCAACAGCATTTCCCACTGGAGCTCCCACAACAGGGCTGCCGATGGCGTTCCCAACTGGGATGCCCTGCGCTGGTACACCTTGGACAGGCAAGTCGTGGGTGCTGCCTTCATCAGGGTGCCTGATTACCCCTTCAGGGGGGAGCGGCGTTATCTGCAACCCAAACAAATGGACAACTGCCTTCAGGAGGTGGTGCATTGGGTGACTAACAGAAACGAGGAACAGGACAACCATCTTTGTGCACTTTGTGTTCGCTGCAGTTTCCACACAAGGGCAGACCAAGCATTTACAGAACAGAGATACAGGGTGGTAGGCTGAGATGGCGAAGTTTGGGCATGTATTTCTGGATTGAACAATGGGATGTCCCAAGTGGCACCAGTACGAAAAGAACTTTATGGATGGTCCACGCACAAGGAGCGCAGGACATATAGTATTCTTATGCTCTTCGTAGCCACAAAACGAAAGAAGGACCCCAGCCACACCCCAATTCAGAACGTCATCTTCAGCCACCCAGTATAGGTCTAGTTACACAGTTGCTATGTGCCCCTGTCAAGAAGAAAGTGCAGCCATCGCTTGCCAATCCAACAGGAAATGGCAGCTGCCCCTTCTAGAAAGCACCTTGAAGCAGAAAGAATGAGCACAAGATGAGCTGATGTCGAGGTAGAAGCAAAATTAGATACTGGGAGCCGATTTTGCTGCTAGATGCAACAAATTCATGCAACCCTTTGTCGCCACTGTCTCTTGCTCCCAAAAGTCCTGAGTAAGCCATCCAGGACGATTGAATCAATAGGATGGCCATTGTAAACTGCAAGCAGCAGTCTTGGAGCTGTAGGCAAGTAAACATCTATCTGTTAACTTGGCCGGGGGGCCCTGCTGCAGAGACAAATTATCACCCTTACTTGGTTCTGCAAGCATCAGTCTGAAAGGAGATTCCTTTTGGAACAAGAACACTTGGGCGCAAACTCACCAAAATTTTTGCCACAATGCTCGACTCCCCCATTTTGTTTAGAATTATGTCCTCTTCCCCACAGAGAGGCAAACCTGCGGGTGCACCTCCAAATTCAGGTGCTGCTTTGAGCTGACGTTGAGCCCACAAGCCGTGCAAATCGCGGCACGCGCGTACAGAGCACACGGCGTCGCGCAACCCGCTGGGCGAAATTTCAGTTGCACGATTACGCGATGCCGTCGAATTGCGGTAAGGGCGACTTCCGCCTTCAGCTGTCCGCGTTGGCGAATAGACCTGGAGGAGCGCGACGAGGGCAAGGAAATGCCGTGGTAGCGGCGTCTTCACGCACAACATGGCTTTGCGGCAAGCCGCTGCGCGCTTGAAGCAGGTCTGCGCCTCGGCGTATGGACGAGCTGGGCTTTGGAGGTCGCGGGTGTCAGTGTCGGGATTGACCGTACATGTTGGGAACAAACGTGAGTTGCCGCAACGAGCGTTACCGAACGTTCGGGCCATCGCGCGCGGACCGGATCAGGGCTGAATGGAGTTCGTTCTGGCACCACACACACGAAAGACCTTGTTCAGAGTAACACTTCACCACGTGATTTCGAGGCGGTGCAATTTTTGCCAATGCAAGTGAATGACGCTGCGCCCAGCTGCACCTCCGCTACAACTCGTTCTGCGCCGGACGTCAGGCAGCATTGGACGGAAGGTCACAGCAAAGCGCGTGCAGGCGGCCAATGCGGCTTCAACGCGAGGCGAGACTCAACGCCAAAGCGCACATCGTGGGCGCAGCCCAAACCGCCGTTTCGTGCCGAAGCGAACCGCCGCTTCGTGGAAGCGGCTGCACAAAAGATCATCCCGCCCGTGGACAACGTCACGTCCCCATGCCCACCCCTCACTGCCCCACGCAAGGTCCCAATCGCCTTCCCTGCGCCGCATCGCGCCGTCGATCAAGGCCACGTCGATCGGCGCCAGCGGAACGCCCTGTGGGATCCGGCCTGCTCAGGCCATCCCGGACGCGCAACCTCTGCCATCCACTGCGTTCCCGGCTACCCTACAGAAAACGATCCCCCCGGGCCCTCTCCTATTACCGCCTTCCAAAAGCCGCGCCCAGCCCACCTGGTCTGCACTACACTGCCAGCGGACTACAGCTGACTTCGGTTGGGCGACAATGGAATGCAGTGCCCGGCTACCGACGCGCGGTGTGCACCGAGGAAGGCTTTCGGCCCACTCCGGGGCTTGTGGCGTCGAGGGACGCGAGGCTGGGAGGACAAGGGGTCGCGGGGTGGCGCTTGTGCAGGTGGGTCCACCTTGAGGCAAGGGGCGGACGGAGATTAGCAAATGGGCACGTTGCGGGACGTGTTGGGGAGTGGGGTGGGCATGAGGAGAAGGGTGGTGCGAAGAAGGGGGGCAGGGGAACGTGGGGCTCGCCGCGTTGGCTGATTCAACGTGGACGGGGCCCCCCGTCTGCACCGCTGCCGTTGTGCGATGCCAGGCCCAGTGCGCCACACCATTCCCGGGATGCAGGACCTCCCGTGGCGTGGCTGTCGTGTCCCATACCATGGAAAGTCTCTTACCCAGAATCGGGCGCACATCGATAAATCCATACGTCTTGCCGCATTGTCGTCTCCGTATTCTCCTTCTATGTTGGAGTTCGTCCCTTTGGAAGAGACTAAGCCCTTTTTACACTTTTATGGATTTTCGCCACTTCCTAGCCACCTTTTGAGGCTCATGGGTCGCCAGCTTGCCATAAATTTATATCATACTTGGCGACATGAACATCCACACGAAGACAGAGCAGCTAATCGCATGCCGCTTTGTGCACATATGCCAAGGCCCTTCACACTGCGTGTTCGTATGTCACACTGTTACGGCTAGAACTGATTGAATGTTATTAATAACTGAATGCATGAAGAGATGATGAAACACTAGGAACTGCATTAAGGATGTTGATGAACGCATGGAATATAAAGGACAGAACGCTTGTGGCCCTTTTGCCTCGGCTGTAAACCGTGGACTCGAGCGTACAATTCCCGTTTAGGGATCGCCAGCCCTCGATCCTGCCTGCCTTCGTCAGCACCGCGTGCGGTCACGCACGGGTGACCCTCTGCTGGCTCCTTGGCCATGCAGTGCATTCAGCAACGAAAAAAGCTGCATTCCGAAGCCGATTGCCCGGAGGCCAGCGTCCTTGCTGCTGTCACTCCCATGTCCGTGCGCTCCGTCCAAGCGGATCCCCTCGCGGCAGGTTCCGACCGGTGTCTTGAGTGGATGCCGCGCTGTTGGGAAGGCCTTCGGTTGGGTGGCGGGGGGTCGCGTGGGGCGACAACCGCCACTTCGCGCCCTTGCGCCTCACTCTTCTTGGGCGCTACCTGCCATCTGCTGCTGCTTTTGGGGTCGTGCGGGCGGGTGGTGGGACAGGATCAGGAGCCCCTACCCAGCATGACCTCGGTGTCTAACCCGCTCAGTCAGCCGGCGCGCACACCCGACCAGCAAGTGAACGCGCTGCTGGAGTTCAAGGCGGCCCTGACGGACGACGAGGGCGTGCTGCAGAACTGGAGGAACGGCTCGGATCCCTGCCTGGATGGCTGGGACGGCGTAGGGTGCAACTGCACGGAGAGAGGGCCCGACGGGCTGCCGCGCTCGCCTTTCTGCGTGGATAGGGACGCCAACGGCACCGACCCGATGGTGCTGGAGCTGACCCTGGGGGCCTCTAACCGGGAGGCGATGCTGAATGGCATGATCTCGCCCGCCCTGGGCAACCTGACAGAGCTTTGGAAGCTGGACCTGTCTGGCCAGGCGCTCACGGGCACGATACCCGACGCCCTTGTGAACTTGAAGAACCTGGCCTTCCTGTCCCTGCGCTCGAATCAGCTGACTGGCACCCTACCGGCCTTTCTGTCGGAGTTTGAGCTCTTGACGGAGGTGCTGTTGGGTCAGAACGAGTTCGTGGGCGCCGTGCCTGCAAGCTGGTGTGACCAGGCGGGGAACCGGTCGGAGACGCCGGGGTTCAGGGATAGAATCAGTCTGGAGGGGAACCTGGGGCTGTGTGGCAAACTGCCGGACTGCTTTAACGAAACTTCACTGCGATTTGCGGACACCAACCTGCAGTTGAGAGACGGGATGGGAGGTGTGTGCGACCAGACACCGCCTGTGTGCGATGAGGCTGAAATCATTGTTCCAAAGTTTTGGACCAATGCGAGCCAGATAACGTTCAACTTCACAGGTTGCAAAGACGATGAGAGTGGCATTTCAGAGGAGACGTTCAGCGTCCAGCGTTCAGGGTCGCCCGAGGATGAGAAGGGGGGTCTGGTCAAAAATGAGTCCTTGCCGGAACCAGTGGTTGAGGAAATGAAAGAAGGGCGCAAGGTTAGGATGTTTGTGTTTAACTTGACAGAAGTTGAGCTGAAGGATGGCAGCCACTTCATTGTGATAGTGACTTCTGCCAACAAGGCGGGACCCAAATTACGCGCTTCCATCTCCAGTGAAGATGTTACAGTTGACAGCTCAGCTCCTGAGCCAGGGTTGGTGATGTTGCAATGTCTGGTGGAAGGAAAGCGATACGATGGATTTTGCCCAGTGGGGAAGGGTGTCCAGCAGGACAGTGCTGTCAGAGAGCTGAATGTCAGGTGGACCGACTTTCGGGACAACCATACTAATGTTGAAGCTTATTCTATCAAAGTCTCTTGGCAACAGGCACAAACTATTGGTGAAGATCGCACCGACCTGGTGGATTTAAATGTGACCATGGCATTTGACCGAGAGGACTTGATGATCTTTGCCTCTTTGTTCGAGCAGAATGTGACGGTTCCAGCCATCCCTGAGGGGGATAGTTATGTTGTGGAAGTGTTGGCAAGAAATGAGGCCGGTTTGGAGGACCAAGCCACAGCCACTATTGCAGTGGTTCCCAACGTCATCGGAGGGACTGAGCGCTCCAGAAGAACGCTGGCTGCCATTATTGCTAGTACAGTGGTTGCAGGGGCGTTGGTGGCTGGCGCATTTGTTTGATTCTTTGTGCGAGGTAGGATGGGCAACTTGCAGCAGTCAGCCTTACAGTGCAGGGTCGAGATGCTGAAGGATCTGATGGATGGGCTGCTCGATGTTTCATCCGAGACAGGAAGAAACAGGAGAATTATCCGTGAGCCGATCGAGCAAAGCCAATTTGAGATTCGGGACGTCGCGTTTGTGGTGACTGACCTAGAAGCTCCCTCAGCCATGGCCCTCCACCCTCGGACTGTGTTCAACAAGATGCTGGATGAACAAAACTCCATAATCCGGGAGCTTCCTGAGCAGGAGAACG
Source organism: Ostreobium quekettii (assembly GCA_905146915.1). NCBI lineage: Eukaryota > Viridiplantae > Chlorophyta > Ulvophyceae > Bryopsidales > Ostreobiaceae > Ostreobium > Ostreobium quekettii. The sequence goes on along the minus strand of CAJHUC010000379.1, from coordinate 64,199 downwards.
GGTATGAGACAGGCACAGAGGCTGACTCCCAGATCGCTGTCGCTGGCATTGTTGATGCTGTAGTGTTCAGCATGAATGTCCGGCACAGGTTTTTGCAGCACAAGTGGACCATTGAGATGTTCAAACTTCCCTGTTGCAACACTGAAATGTCAGCAGTTGGGAAATTGGTGTTCAAGCCCCCCTGTGCCAGGATGGGCTTGGACTGGGCGTCGGATGGCACGGACATGACGAGGATACACCCTGTGACCAAGCAACATGTTTTTGCTGGTCTAGCATTAGAGGTGGCCAAAATGCTAGGAAATGCAGCCAGCGATGGCCAGGTTCTGATGACAAACGACACCTGGAAAGAGCTGCAGCCCCTGATGAAATATGCAGAATCCCCCACCGTGGAGCGGGTTGGCCTTTTCTACTTGCCCAAGTGGCCGATACCTGTCTGGCTGTAAAGAATCAAACAGCTCATTGCCAGACCACTGGGGAGGGCATTCCCGGAGGTTCCCCAGGGCTTGACCCGGATGGAGAAGGGCTCTGGCTTGAGGATCATCTTGCCCCCTCAGCCCAGAGGGAAGCTCTGCTTTGTGTCTGCTGACATGACCTTCCCTTCCATTGCAGATAGCCCACCCAACATGCCCAGTAGTCTTTTGGGAATACTGTATGGCGTGTTGGTCACACAGGCCCAGTACTTTGGTGGCTACATCTACTGGTGCCAAATGGCTGTGGCCTGCATGGCTCTGGCCTTCTAACAGATCCTGGAGGGCCTAAAGGACTGCCAAGTGTGCACGTCCACCTGATGCACGTGAAGCTTCCCTATGAGGTGTCGGAGCTATGTGGGCCGAATGTTAGGGGCAGGGTTGGCCATGTTTTGAAAGGTCTCAGGGTGACCACGGCTGTGCACACAACAGGGGAGTACGAGGAGCTCTTGGGGAGTCCCAGGGGAGAGGGTAGGGTTGCTTGCCACGATCCTGTGGAGGACATTGTGCAGCGCCTGTGCAACATCACAATTGGGGGTTCAGGTTATCATTAGTGACACGGCTTGGGCAGATGTGCAGGACAACATCCCTACAAATTCTCAGTCCATCAGCCTGGGAAAACACAAAACAAACAATGTGGGAGACAGGCCCTGATGCTGATGGAGGTGCTGCCCTCCATCCTGGCGGAGAGGGACTTTGGCGACCTAAGGAGCAAGGCGAAGCTGTAGCCGGGGTTCGGGGACTTGAGGAACAATGCCTGGCAAGTGGCATAGACGCCCAGTACAGTGGCAGGACACACAGTGTTTGGAAAGCACTCCAAGAGCTCCGCAAGCCTAATGGGCCTGGCAAAAGAAGTTGAAAAAAACATGTTGCACATGACTCAGAGTACCCCCCTGCCTTCAAAGACCAGTGACAAGCCAGGGTTGGTGTGGCACCTGTGGTGGGAAGAGAGCCTTGGTGGATCCCTATGGATCAGGCACAGTCACCTGGCTCTCTGGGGCAGTCTGTCCTGTAGCTGGTTGTTGCTTCATAGCAATGACATGAACTAGGTATAGTGCTAAACTAGGTATAGTCATTCTGTTGGAAGGCGATCCCCCAAGGGACGATGCTAAGGACAGCAGTTGTGGTGTCTTGTATTTCCACGTCATGGGTCGACCTTCGTGAATGCGGTGGTTTGGGGTCATCGTAGCATGAGCCAGGCACAGGTTTTTTGAATCCCAAGTTGGATGGCAGTTGACCTGCGACGGTGGAGGCAGGCACGATTGGGACCATGCTCAAGTCGGCAAGCAGAGCATGTACACGGAGAGCAGGGGGCCAGCAGATCTGCAGTTCAGTCAATCACCAATCTGTTTAAGTGGTGGGCATCTTGTGAAAGGAAGGATTTGGCGAAAACCTGAGCAGTGCTCTGACCAAGCACTACTGCACAACTCTGTTTAACTTGTATTTGTGTGTCGATATCTCAATTTTGAGGTGGTGTGCAAGATTGGTGGGGATTAGATGGGGAATGAGGTAGTGTAGCAGTGCTGTGGCTTGTACATGAGCTTTGGTTTGTTATTATGAGCCGATCGTAGGCGAGCACAGCTTCACAGGGGAGATTTGGGCCTGTATCTTATCGCCAACAATTAACTTGCAACCCTGCTCCAGAGTTGCCATCACCAATGCGTGTCCAGCACGCTCTTGCTGTAACTTTTTGTGGCACAGGGCGTGGAGCAGTGTACAAGGGAGCAAGGGGGGGGGGGGATCAATGTGCTTTTATATGTTGCAGTTTGTAAACTACTTCCCCACGTTGTGAATTTCAGCGTCACATTCGACCGTTTTTGTTTTCCGGACATTTTGCTCATCCACCATCGTCCAAATGTTTTCGGCATCGTGTTCAGAGGGTCGCCACAACAGAAAAAGGCGCTGGGTGGTTTTGTGGATTGGAACAGCGAATTCTGTATTCTGTGTTGAGATTCATATTCAAACACTGAGGAGGATGAAAGCAGCCAGTTGTACGCGCTGGAAGATGCAGTTTGGGAGGGCTGAGGCTCGATCAACTCGGGGAAGACGCCACGTCGATTTGGTATGCTTAGTGTCAATTTGACATGCTCGGGTCGCCAATAATGAGAGCATCATGGCTTAATAATGCACCCATCAGTTGCGACAAGCTGGTTCCCCGTGAGGCCCAGAATGCCATGGCATGGGACTCCAGTACGGGGGAGCCTTGCCCAGCGGAGGAGGGAACCGTATGGACAAGGGGGTTTACTGGACGGTATCAGCCTTCCACCTACGGCATCGGAGCCCACAATAGATGACAACATCCGGGACCCACTCTCGCAACCCTGCACAACTAAGCATCCCAAGCGCAGAAGCACGCTCGAAGCAGCAATAACCCAAAGCCTCTACGCCACCTCTGGAGAGAGCCCGTCCCCGCAACACGACAAGGGACAATCCCTCCGCTCTGCGACCGTCACATTCGACTCAGGGGCTAACGAGGAGAGGCCCTGTGGTGCAAAACTGGAGCAATGCCCGTCGCTGTCTTGGGCGGCTCTGTGTGTGACCATGGGCTGGTGACGGGAGGATCCAGCCGCACGGTGGCGAATGACATCCGTGCCGGATTGGCCCTGTCCTGCTGGGGCGAATGAACCACCTCTCCCAGGCTTTTCATTCTGCCTGCGAAGTTCTCTTTCGGAGAGAGCTATGTTTCTTTGCCCCCATCACGAATGGCCAGGACCCGAGTCGATGGGTCTTGACGGCCTTAACATTCGCGCGCAGTATGCAAGGCCGGCCGAAGCAATCTGAGCCAGTGGGTTTATGGAGAAGGGGCTGCCTGCTGATTTGACTGGCGGTGGTTTGCGGCTGAGCTCCGGAGAGAGAAACGCGCCAGCCCAGAACCCTGGGCGGGGTCGCGGGGGCAATGGGGGTGGCTGGCTCAATGGCCTGGAGGGTGAGTATCGTGGATGATGCAGAGGGGATGTGTGTGCATGCGGGGCGTGATGACATATCGGGGATATCACTCGCAATATCGAGCACTGTCAAAGCCAGGTTGTATGTTAATCCACCATGGGAGATATGGATGGTAGACTGGATGGAAGCAAGTGTACCAAGCAGTCATTATGGGTGTAGAATGGTCATTAAGGGGTGAGTAAGGTATCAATGGATAGGAATTTTATCAGCAATTGATTGGCATTTTCACCAGTGGATTTGAAGAAGAAACGAGCATTTTATAAGAAATTATCACTTGCAGTTTGGGGGCCAAAGGGAACCGGTCGGTTTGATTTGGCTGAAAAGTGACTGATTTGACTGACATACATGTGGCAACATGCATGGCCGTAAGAAAGGAGTGCACATGCCGGTCCCATGGGAGAGCAACTTTGCGGAGACCGTTGTGCGCCTGAGAGCCCTCCTGCCACCAGATCCTCGTGAAAGATGGCTTGCATTCTGACAAGTGAGGGCGCCCCAGCCAGCCTGGACCAGATCTTGGAGTGGCGGAAGGCATAAGCCCTCCCAAGCCTAAACGACGTCAAGGAATTCTGCGAGCAGTTGGAGCAATTCCAAGCTGCCCGCCTTGCAACGTTAGGGGTCCAAGCATCCTGGACCAACGAGCAGGGGAAGGTTATGGTGGATCGTATGTGGAAACATGCCAACGATCTTCAACGTGCGCTTATGGAGATGTGGGAGGCCTCCCTTAACGATGGCTACCACATCTTCGATGCGGTGAAGCAGGCTAGCTTGGGATTCCATGCCTCGCTGGACATGAGCACGCTGTCGGTGGCGGTGAGTGTGGACGTATTTTACAATTCGAAAACATGTGCTATGCCGGGTTGAAGCCTACATGGGATGCATCCAGGCAGGATGTAGAGGTTTTGGAGTTGCACCGCATTGACAACAAGCCAGTGGTCTGGCTTGTGCTGACAATTGTGGATGATGAAATCTAGGCGGAGCAGCGGCGAATTATAGGTGACTTCTTCCACAAGCATCTAAATGTGCAGACTCTAGAAGATGCATACGTTGGAGACGTGCCGCTGGGTGCATTAATGGAGGAATGCCGAGTTTTTGCTAAAGTTGCCGCTTGGTCTGCCCAAACGAAATGTTGTCTCTCCAGCACTGCAGAAGGCTATCAAAGGCTGGAATACCAGGGCGCAAGTCATACAATCCCGTTGGAAGTTTAACGCAGTGAAGACCGAGGTGCAAGGGTGGATTTAGGGGCACAAGGCCAAGCCGGATTTTAAGCGGGAGCCTACACCCCCTGTGGAGAAGCATAGATAATTGTGGTGGAGGGGGAAGGCATGCATGCAGGCGGATTTTGGTGATGTGACAGCTGGATAGCTGGGGCAATCATCAAAATAAGATGACAAGACATCCAGGGTCTGCATGGGATTGTGCGGCGACAACGGCCTCTTTGGTGGGGATCAACTTTTTTATAATTTTGATTTGAAAAGACTTTTGTATATTGTAGGGATAAGTGGGATTGCATGAGTCTAACAGAATGGGACAAGAAGCGGCTGGACCTTTGGGTTACTTCCTGGGGCTGGATGGGGTTACGGGTACTAGCCTTTTGGGTCGATTAGCCCCTTGGGATGGACCCTTTAAAATGACCCTTGTTTTTGTCGTATGATCTGGTGAGTGACATTGTATAAAGCGGTGTGTTACGCGCACAGGCCTGATGTAAGGGACGCCTTACTAATGGCCCTTGGTGTGGGGGACGCCCTGCCCAAGATAACTATTCCTCAACCCATAGTAACCTCTCTAGGTATTGGGATATGGGAGTAGGAGGGGTGGTCCCGCCTAGGTCCCCGTAAGGACCTAGGTGCCTGGCGAGGCGGGTCCGCGGCTCAAAGAGGGCAGGAGCCCCACACCAACAACTCTTTTGTATCATTTGGTTTCGGAGCCACCTGTGGGTGGCTACCACACTTTCGACTGGGAGCGCGGGGAAGCAGAAGCAACCGGGTTTCTTCCCCGGCCTCCTTGATGGAGGCTGAGGAAAAGGATTCCACAGCCCGACAGGGCACACCCGAAATGGGAGATTCACCCCGACAGGGGACCCCGGCAAGTTCGGCCGGTGAAGGAACCACAGCCCGAAATGGGCAAGAGTAGGAAGAAGTCCGAAAGGACAAAGCCGGTGCACCATCGGGACAAGTGGAGCCAGAGGAGCCCGACCACCCGATGACCTAGGCGGAGGTGCCCCAAGAAGAAGAGGCGGCGGAGCCGGGAACCATGGCGGCCCTTCTTCAGGCACTGGGCATCATGGAGCTCTTAGAGCAAATGGCGGCAGCTGTGGTTTTGCGGGCCCAGGAGACGCGAGATAGAGAGACCGCCGACCGGATCGCCAAGCTGGAGATCGCGGCGGCCTCTGCACAGAAGGAGGCCAGGCGACATGAAATCGCCCTGAAGAAGGCCAAGGAGCAAAGTCGCCAGGCCGCCGAAGCAAAGACATCGGCTGAATAGCAGGTTGCCGCCTTGAGCGACCAGCTATTGAAGCACAAAATGCGGGCGAGAGAAGCGGAGGAGAAAATTGCCCAACCCGCAAAACAGGCCGAAAGGGCCCCTAGTCCGACAGGACAGCCGATACCGATGATTCCAGAAGCCGAGGGCGACTGGCAGACGGTCGGTAAGCAGTGGGCGAAAAGAAAAAGCCCATCACCAGGTGAGACCGGACAGAGAGAGTGGACGGGTTCGAAAACAGGCCGAAAGGCTAAGACCTCGGATCCAGTAAGGGAGATCGAAGGCCAAAAGGCCAACACCCCGGAGCCACGGGTTAGGTCACAGGTGCGCATACGGACACCTAGTGAACCGGAAATGAGCAGTGACGAGTCGCTCACAGAAAGCGCTCGTGTTGTATGTGGACCAAGTCCGAACAGACCGAAAGGTTACGATTGGAGTCCCCGAAGACCCGCATTACTGGAGTGGGGACCGGGAGAGAGTTACAGAGTGCTGGAATTTATTCCAGACACTGGGGAACCGTACAGTCGGCAGCCCCCGTGCAGAGCTAAGTGGACTAAGTTCCACAGCAATCGCATTGACGATCTGGATGCAGGCTGGCAAATGGCTGCTGAACGGTTTGGAGAAAGGTTAACCACCGCGAGGTTGATAAGGATCCAAAGGTGGTATGGTCCTGGAATGGCCGATCAGATTACCAAAGAGGACCCGAACTGGCCAGAAAAGATGGCCTTCGCACTTAGACATATTCCCGAGCCGTGGGATTTGAGTGAGGGAAGTCCGGAAAGACCGGACCCCAATGATCCCCATGAACGGGGGGAAGAGATCTCCGAATTATCGTTTTCTTCATGCGCTTCCCCGTTACCGGGCGATATGTCGATACGGGCACAAGTGCATAGAAGGGAAAAAGAGAGACGACATATTCGTAACCAGGATCGGTTTGCCCGTGCGAAGAAATTGGATGAGTGAAAGGCTCGGAGATCCAGCCAGCACAAAGAGCTAAAAGCTATACGGCGTGAGCGGGATAAGCAGTTGAATCTTGAAACATATGAGCGTAAGCGAGCTCATAAATGCTAGCGCAAGGTTGAGATCAGGCGGTTTTTCTCTGCAGGAGGCAGCCAAAAGGCGCAGCGCCTTGAGGCTAAGCCGGTGGCGGATGAGCTGGACCCGGCCAGGCAAGCCCAAGTCTTTGCTGAGCTCGAAAGGAGCAAGCCGCGACAGGTGGCCAAATGGGCTAATGAGTCGAGTGGGAGCGACAGTGGTGTCACCCACCCCGCTCGATTCAGAATGAAGCAGCCTGAAAAGGTATCGCCTCCGGCTACAGAGGCAGGAGTACCGGCGAAGGCCAAGCCCCCGGTACAGGAGGCACAGACTCTGAAGGAGAAGAAACAACCTAAAAAGGCAAAGAAGCAGCCTGAAAAGGCAGGGGAGGCATCCCAAGGAACTCAAAGACCAGTTCCAGGTAATACTGCGGAAGCAGTGCCTCATTTGAATCCTGTTGAAAGTGCATGATTGTGTACACGTACAGAAATTGGAGATTCTGCCGGTAATGATGAAGTTGTGTATCTCGGATCGGCAGGCACACCTGCCGAACCCATCTCCCACGAAAGGAGGGAAGATTATGCTGCTGTCAAAAGGCAGGAAACCGCCTTGGAAAAAGTGAGGGCAGAAGCTGCAAAAGTTGCCCCGCTGCTCGATGCAATAGGCGAGGAGGATTATGCTGAGTTTGTCCAATTTCAGGCAGCTCGGCGTAAGGGCCACCAGCCTGCCCAACAGCCAAAAGGGCCTCCAGTTGGGGAGAGCAATTATGGACAGGGCCCCCGAGGAATTGTTTATCGGCAGGGGAAACCTGATCCAAGGTTCCAGCAGTAGCAGCAGCAGCAGCGGCGGCCAGAGATGGGTTATGCCCAGTCCAAGGGACCAGTTCCCATAATGAAGGCATCTGTGATACAGGATGCCCACGGGTTCTGGGGCACGCTTGGGGCGTTCCACGACCCCTATGGTGGTGTGTACTACAAGGGGTACTACCATCCAAGTGGTCGACGGGCCCCGTACCATGCGACGGTACCTCTGGATGCTTTGCAGCGCATCCCCGCCAAGTTGCGGGATCTGTTTGAAGTGCATCAAACAGCGCTGCACATCTATATGCCTGAGAGCCAGGATGCAACCATGGAGTGGCAGGCTGTTTAGCTGATGGGCGACGAGTTCCTATGGAAGGAACTGTGCAGATACCGGTAGGACCATCAAGACCGTCTGGTTCATCAGCACTGGTCCGTCCCGTACTCCAGCCAGAAATGGCAACAGAACAGCCCGGAATGGTGCCAAGACAACCGGCAGTGCCCTTCACTATGGGCCAGATGGGTGCACAGGGAACAAGGCCTCAAATACAGGCTATGCAACAGAAAATTCAGAGGTTGCAGGGGATGTCTCCCTTTGTCCATGAGCCGGAAGGCAGTCACGCGCCGAGGTACATTCAGCCACAGGTGGTGTATCAGTACCAACCCGAAAGGGTAACACAGCCCGAAAGAGTACCGCAGGCATCAGCAGCCCCAAGGCAGCAGGTGGTCCCGCCACAGCCTTCTGGAGAAGCATCCCATTCAGTGGAGCCAGGAGAGATAGAAGGAATAGCGGGACACCCGCCAAGTCTGATGCAGGTCCCTAAACCACCGCATGACGAGCGGTTGGCGCCCATCGAGGGGGGGATGCATATGGCTGTTGACGGGCCTCCTCCGCCCCGGAAGATTATGATCCCATGGTGCCCGGATACATGGGCCAGGGATATCTTCAGACGACTCAAGGGATGCCCTATGCCCCGGGTTTCATTTTTAGCCCGAAATGGGAGGTCAGCTGAGCATGCCTAAGATGAATACTCAAAGCATGAAACCCCCAAAGTGGAATGAAGATAAGCAAGCCTTGACCAAGTGGTTGCAGGAAATCATTATGTATTTCAAAACCACTGTGGCTCCCCGATCTCAATGGGGATGGATAGCACTAAAAACTCTAGAAGAGTCAGTGAAGCATGGCTTGCTAGCCCAATTGGGCCACCTGTAGGGGGTAACTATTGATGCTGAAGTGCTCTTGCAGCCAAAGTTCCAACTATCTTGGGAACAGTTTAAATTTAGCATGGAAACACTTTATGATCATAAATGCTCAGACTTTGAAATTCGGTCTCAGATAGCAGCCTTTATGAAGGCAGGGACCTTGGGTCCCGATACGATTAAATACATGCAATTTTTGGAACAGATGTTTCTCAAGTGTGAGAATGATCTGGATGACTTTTCCAAGTTGCATGCACTATATACTGGACTCCGTTCAGATATAAAAAGAAAATGTTTGTTAAATAAAGATGATGAGCAATGGGCCACTTATGTGAGCTTGAGAGCTCATTTGTATAAAGTGGGGCCAACATATGACCAGGAATACAAGGCATATGGCTCACGTCGAAATGAAAGCCGAAATGGCAGACCGAATACGAGTAACCGACTGCCCCCTAATAAGATCATTCACAAGCACCATGCGTTGCGAGTGGATAATTGGGGAAAGCCCATGTTGTCCAACAGGCCGAAAGGTCGAGGGGGAATAGTTCCTAAAGGTTCTCGTACTGATTTGAAGAATGGTCCACAGGCCCATGGTGATCGCATTTATGAGTTGCATGCGGATATATGCGATCCCATGGAAGGGAAGTTGGTCACCAATCGTTCGCAGTTGCGCGAAATGACGATAGAAGTACTGAAACAAGCAGGGAGGTGTTTTGGATGCTTCAAACCCTTCCATGCCGGCCATCTATCGAGTGGTGACCGCCCGGGATCTGGGACACTTCCCTCCATGCAGATGAGTCCCGATCGAACTGTGAAAACAGTGGGCAAGAATTCACATGCATTGTGTTTGGCAGTATGAAAGGACACTGTGAACAGTGCTAAACTTCTGATTGCACCCATGGATGTGCGAAAGAATGTGGCGCCAATTGTTCTAGTTCCTAAACTAAACCAGTTGCAAACTGTTGTCAATTATGTGATGAAAATGCATCAAAAGAGTGCACAACCTGGAGAAACCCGAAAGGGTCCGCAGAATGAAATGGATCATTCTGATCGAATGTTGAATCTTGTGCACTTCAAGCATATTCAATCTTTGGTTTCCCACCAGTTTACATTGGACGCCTGTTCTAACCCAAAAGGGGATAACGCACTGTGTCCGCGATATTATTCAAAAGACACGAGTTTCTTAACGAAACCGTTGTCCCATGAATTCGTGTGGATCAATCCACCTTTTAAGAATGCTGGCCCATTCTTAGACCACTACTTTGCTGCATGAGCAAAGGCCCCACAACATGTGGGTGCATGCATTCTTCTACCCGCGTGGTGGGACTTCCTCGACGATCCTAGACTGCGTCAAATGCGCACTCTAGTTCATTACCCTAAGGGTACCCGGTTGTTCACACAACCGTGTGAGGATCGTCCAGGTCGCAAGGAGATGCTTGGCATTCCTTGGCCGGTCAATGTGTACTATCAACCCCCAGAGGGACCAGCGGGACACCGCATTCGCGGGGTTTCTCAAGACCACCCTTGTTTGACCTTTACCGGTTAAGTAGGGTATCAACCCGCGACTATCCTTTTTGATACGGGGGCGACCGGTACGGCCTACATAAACCCGACATGTCGTCGACGTTTAGGCCTCACTCCTAAACAGCCACATGTGGCATCTCAACGACAGCTTTGTCGCTTGCACCGCATTCAGCGGTTGGCACGCGCTACTCATCGTCTCGTCGATCCTACCGAGTTCTCCACATCTCCCTGTGTGGATTCCGTTCTGCCGGAGACTGAAGTTCTCCTAGCCGACAGATCTTCACTCCCTTCCTTAAGAGTGGTTGATGTACCCTTAACCATACAAGGGTACAAGGATACTGTCCGCTGTGTGGTCATTGACTTTTCTGACGACTATGACATCATCTTTGGCGACAATTGGCTCTATGAGCATGCCGGTGTTATTAATTATCATCGTGGACATATCCGGGTGGTTTCCCGTGGCCGCGAGTTTACCCTTCGCAGTTCTCCACAGTCACCCTCTTCCCCACCTTTGCCTGCGCGTCGTTTGGGTCATTTGTGTTCCTTGGGTTATGCTCGTCGCGCTTATCAATGGGGATTTCCTCTCCGTTTGGTGTTGGTTTGCCGGGTCGGCGATCTCCCTGAGGGGGATGCACCAGGCCATTCGGCCACCACAGGCCGAAAGACCATTTTGCATGCTGTGAACCCAACACAAATTACATCCCTCTTAGAGGAGTACAAAGACCTTTTTCCTGAGGAACTCCCGGAGGGCCTTCCCCCAGATCGCGGAGTTGCGTTGACCATTCTGCTTGAGGAAGGTACCAAACCGGCAAAGCGACCAGCTTTCCGGTACAGTCCAAAAGAAATGGACGAGATCCGATCACAGGTCGATTAGTTGTTAAGAAAAGGTCTGATTACAGAGAGCAGCAGCCCTTTTGGGGCTCCCGTACTTTTTGTACCAAAGCCAGATGGCAGCCTCCGGATGTGCATCGATTATCGAGCATTGAACAAAGCCACTGTTAAAAACAAGTGGCCGATCCCTTGAATAGATACCCTTTTAGATCACCTGCAAGGAGCCAAGGTCTTTTTGGCTATAGACTTGCAGCAAGGGTACTATCAACTTCGAATTGATAAGGCAGATTGTGCCAAAACGGCTTTTGTTACACCGTTGGGTCTTTATGAGTTCAAGGTACTCCCTTTTGGACTCGCGAATGCCCCAGCAATATGATGCACCATATATTTGGTGATCAAATTGGCAAACACGTTTTGGTTTACCTGGATAATATCTTAGTGTTTAGCCAAACTGCTAAAGAATATCTTAAACACCTTCGACAGGTGTTAGAGGTGCTACGATAACAGAAGTGGTATTGTCGCATGCACAAATGTCAATTCAACAAGGAGGAAATCTCCTATCTGGGACATATTGTGTCTCAAGAGGGTATTCGCCCAGATCCCGAAGGGATCGAGAAGGTGAAGAACTGGCCTGTACCACAATGCATAAAGCATGTACAGCAGTTCCTCGGGCTGGCAAACTATTTTCGAAAGTTCATACAGGGATATTCGAAAATGGCTAATCCCTTGACAGACTTGACCAAACAGAATGGCAAGTGGGAGTGGACAACAAAATGTCAAGAGACATTTGAGCATATAAAGAAGTGTCTAACCACAGCTCCATTGCTCAAGATGCCAGACCCGGAGAGACCCTTTGAAGTCATAGCAGACGCATCTCAAACTACAGTGGGGGCAGTTCTAATGCAGGATAATCATCCAATCTGCTATGCCAGCAGAAAGTTCCTCAGTTGAACTTCTGACATAGCCGGTCGAGGAAAACTTGATTGGCGGGGTGTTGAAGGGACACGCTTCAAAATGGTAATGGACCACTGTCCGTTAAACTATCTTAAGTCACAACCACAATTGAGCCGAAGACAGGCTAGGTGGTCCGAGATCTTACAACAATTTGACTTTGACTGGGAATATCGCCCAGGGTGAAAGAATATGGCTAATCCACTCTCTCGCATTCCTCCATCACCTGATGAATAGGAGGCCAGGAGGAAAAGTCAACTGGTTGTCTGTGGCTTAAGAGCAATACACAAGCGGGGACAAAAGAAAAAGACAAAAGAGACGGTAGAGGCAGACCAATTAGCCTCTAGGATCCGTCAGGCCTATGGCCAAGATCCCCAGCTTGAGTCCGTGAAACAGCAACAAGAGATGCACTATACAGGCGGTTTATGGTTGCGAGGCAAGTAGGTATATATACCAAACAGTTTACGGACTGAGATCTGCCAGTTGGCTCACGACCATCCAAGTGCAGGACACTTTGGTCAAGCCAAAACCCTGGACTTGGTCTAGCGGTATTACTGGTGGCCAGGAATGAGACGAGAAGTACAACTATATGTTGATACTTACCTGGTTTGTCAACAGGCTAAGTATTCTCGTCAAAAGACCCCAGGCTTGTTATAGCCTCTGGGCATTCCTGAGGAGCCATGGACTGAGCTGTCCATGGACTTCATCACACAACTGCCAAAAACTAAGGGAGGTCATGATGCTATCGTCGTGTTCATCGATAGACTGACCAAAATGGTCCGCCTCGCAGCCACGACCACCGAGCTCTCCACAAAAGGAGCAGCTGACCTGTTGGTGCAAAATGTGATAAGGCACCACGGTCTCCCCCTCAGATAGTGTCCGACAGAGACGTTCGGTTCACTTCTAGGTTTTACCGGTACCTGGCCAAGAGGTGGAAAATACAACTCAACATGAGCACTGCGTACCATCCACAGACGGATGGCCAAACTGAAGTTATGAATCGGATTCTGGAGGACTACTTACGCAGCTATACGCATTCTGACAATGACGCATGGGATAATGTATTAGCCATGGCCGAGTTTGCAATGAACAACTCGAAAAATAGTTTCACCCAAGAGACCCCGTTCTATTTGAACTACGGTCGACACCCAAAGAGTCCCTTAGCTCTTAGGGTGCAAATTCGGAAGCCTCTGGAAGGCTATGACAATCCGAATGCCCGCGGCTTGGCAGTGGCCATTGATAGGGCACAACAACCTTATTTAAAGCATACTGGTACACCCCTCATGGAGGGATTACCATCAGTGACACGATTTGATCACCGTGTCCAATCAACGCTAAAAGAGGCCAGGGCGTGCTTAGAAAAAGCACGAGACAGGCAGTCAAAGCATGCTGACCGCCATCGAAGGGATGTGTCATTTAATAAAGGAGATAACGTCCTCCTTTCGACACAGTATATCACCCTCAAACACCCTAAAACTCGGAAGTTATCACCGAGGTGGATTGGGCCCTTCACCATCCTCGACCGGATAGGTTCTGTTGCATATCAACTGGAACTGCCGGAAAGCATGCATAAGATACATCCAGTATTTCATGTATTGAAGATTAAGCCTTATAAGGCAAGTGGCAGAGTACAGCCACCACCAGTTCCTATCGAAATCGAAGGAGAACTGGAATATGAAGTTGAACGCATCTTGGATAAGAGGATTAAGAAGCGTGGCCAACGACAGGACTCCGTAGAGTACCTTGTTAAACGGCTGGGCTATGGTCATGAACATAACAGCTGGGAATCAGCAAAGGCAGTTGCCAATGCACAAGAACTGGTTCAAGCATTTGAAAATGGCAGAACTCCAGTTGTGCATGTGTAAACTGATTGCAGTACGAAAAGTACATGATGAGATGAACTTAAGCGCAAATGTGCATGTGACAGATCCTGCTGAAATGGGCCCAGAAGAATACCAGTTATACCGGACCCCACTCTCACACATTGTTTGGGCATATGAATGCTATGTCCCTTGCAATTTTGAGCGGGGAGAGGGTGGATCATAACGGCCCTCTTGTCAACCCCCCGAGAGCCCCTACTCGTAGGCGTCAGAGAGTACGGCACCAGCAACAGCAACCTTGAGGGGGTCGGGGTTGGATGGCCGGTGGAGGCCGGGGCTGAGCAGGCTGATCTGCATGACTTAATGTTTTTCGTAATGGACACAGGCTGAAAAGTCAGGGATTGAACATTCCAACCTATGGGCTGAAGGAAGAGTTTTAATGAGGGTTGTAGGGAGGCCGAAAGGTCATGTAACAACCACGCTTTCTCTTTATCACAGTTGCATTGCAACCATGCGAACCGGGCATGTGGCAAATCGCACAGCCAGTTGCGCATATACACTTATGTTTCTACTCCCGTATTCACCTATTGGGACGAGGACGCCCCACTCCCTGAGGGGGACGAATGTTACGCGCACAGGCCTGATGTAAGGGACGCCTTACTAACGGCCCTTGGTGTGGGGGACGCCCTGCCCAAGATAACTATTCCTCAACCCATAGTAACCTCTCTAGGTATTGGGATATGGGAGTAGGAGGGGTGGTCCCGCCTAGGTCCCCATAAGGACCTAGGTGCCTGGCAAGGCGGGTCCGTGGCTCAAAGAGGGCAGGAGCCCCACACCAACAACTCTTTTGGATCACGGTGGGGGTGTACGGTGTAACCGCCCCCGGTCTTTAGGAATTTCTGCCTTGCGACCAGTGCACCAAGCAGACCGCCTCGTGTGATGAGCGTGGTACCTAAAAGTCAGGCGAGTGAATCTCCTTTAGGAGAGGAACTCAGCATCTTTGCGAAGGGGAATAGTACCTATATGTACACCGCCTACGGTTCCCAAATCCGTTGCTTGCGCATGTCTCATTCTGTTGTGCATACCCCAAAGGTTATGCCATGTACCGGCACAGATCTTTGCAGACGTTAAACTTAGACCCCACTCCCCCAGCCCTTCTTTAGTATCAATCCTTATATCGATATAAGGATAAATCAACAACTTTGCATGATGGTGGTATGCAACTTTTAAGTGGTTTTGAGACAGAAAGCAACGAAATTTGCATTGATTTTGGTGGTTAAAAAATGGAATTCTAAATTCCGTTGTAGGCAAGGCAGGCAGCCTCAATGGCTGCAATTGATCCATTCTAAGCTATTCTAACGCTTTCTTTGATGATTAAACACTTGCAGGAGGTATAAGAAGAAATCATGGGGTGTTTCCTACCTATTAGTGGCGCTTTTGGGCACCTTCTTTCCTTATGTCAAGTTTGTGGCAATTGTATAATCTGCAAATGGCAGCGGTCCATTCTGGCCTTAACCCCAGAGGTAGCGCAACAAAATCACCCTGAAACGGGCAGCTGAGCCATGTCGATAGCCTCAGCACCATGTCAGTTGACTCAACTGAGTTGAGGGTACACTGAAAGGCCAAACTTTCGTCCCTCTCATGAATTGGCTCTTCACAAAAAACTACTTGTTGTGACGATGACCACCACCAAAATAGCAGCGACGGCAAGGGGAAGTTTCAAACAGGTGGCAAACATCCCATAGCCAGCCAACCACGCAAATGTGCTTGTAGAAACTCTCGTGGCTGCCGCTCAGAGCGCCTCATCCGGTCTCAACTGCTCCTCAATAGTCGGCGAAGTCAAAATGGAAGTCAGACCCATGGGTTAGGGCTACCTTGTCCACAGCACATCAGCGTATGATGCGGAAAACGCTTCTCTTCGCCTCGACAAAGTTGTGCAGCGACAAGACTTGGCAACTTCTGGCCGGCAACTACACCAAAATGAAGGTGTTGTTCTTCAATGGCAAGGAAACGCCTCGAAAGCATGGCCTAGACTAGCCACGACCTTAGAAAAGGTCGAGCGCTATTGCGCTCAGGTTGTGGCGAACGTTGCGCGCACAGCCAGGGGAGCCAAGCAGCCAGGCCGAGCGCCTATGTTACGCACACCGGCCTGATGTGGGGGACGCCCTGCCCAAGGTATGGTGGCATACCCTAAGCCACTTAGCGATATTATACGATATGGGGATAGGTTGGGGTGGTCCCGCCTAGGTCCCCGTAAGGACCTAGGTGCCCGGCGAGGTGGGTCCGTGGCTTAAAGAGGGCAGGAGTCCCACACCAACAAGCTTCACATACCATTTGGTTTCGGAGCCACCTTGGGGTGGCCCACTACGCCGGCCTAAAAGTCTGGGCCAAAAGCAAGCGCGGCCCTCCCCGGCCTCCGACATGGAGGCCGAGGAATCCAATTCGTCAGCCCAAGAGGGCACCCCTACATCCCAAGAGGGAAGACCGACATCTGGGGTCAGTCAGCATGAAAAGGCAGCCCGTGAGGGCGTGATGGAGGTTGAGCTAGTCCGAGAGGACCAACCAGGGCCGTCGGGTATGCCAAGCGCAGGAGGGAGCTGGAGACCAACCCATGGCGGCTTCCGAAGCCGAGGCCCAAGAGAGCCAGGAGGGGGCGGCAACCAAGAAGATGGCCGCCCTACTACAAGACCCAGGAGTCATGGCGCTCCTGGAGAAGATGGCCACATCCGCTGCGGCCAAAGCCCAAGAGGCCCGTGACCAGGAAGCAGCACCCCGGATCACGCAGTTGGAGATCGCTGCGGCCTCCACGCAAAAGGAGGCACGGCGACATGAAATTGCCTTGAAAAAGGCAAAGGACAAGGGCCAAGAGGCTGATGTCGCCCGCGCTTCAGCAGAGGAGCAGGTAGCCAGTCTCAGTGACCGGCTACACAAGCAGAAGGAGCGTGCCCGTGAAGCCAAGGAGAGGAGCGTGGAGTGGCCCAAGCAACCCGAGAGGGTACCGAGTCCGACGGCAATCGATTGCTCAAGGGGCTGAGGACTGGAAGACCGTCAGACGGATGAGCGCAAAGCGCAAGAGCCCCACAGCAGGTGAGGCCTAGAGACAGCAGGCCGAGAGGGTCAGAGTTACGGGCCTGCGGGCTGATGTTGTCGGCCCTTCGGCCCATGATCCAAGCCCTGCGGCTAATATGCCAGGGCCCTCGGGTAATATTCAGATCAAGCGGGTAAAGTCGCAAGCGTGTGTAAAAACCCCGAGTGATGGAGATCGAACCAGTGAGGAGTCGCTCACTGAGAGTGCCCGTGCAATATGTGGGCGTAGCCCGAACAGGCCGAGAGGTTCAGACTGGAGTCCTCGGAGACCGGATGTGAGGGCGACAATTAGCGTTTCAAAAGAATTACTAGTAGATGGGCGTCAAGTCCCGTGTTGGTGACACACGATAGCTTTTGGGTCAGGCAAGAGCTGCGCTTAATGAGTTTGAGAATGTTTGCATGAAGGCTTAAGCGCTGTGGGGACCTTGGGACAAATGACAATACAGATGGGATACAAACATTCGAACACAAAGTTGGCGGGCATGCCAGAATTGGGGATGACTCACCAATTTCTGGCATGACCCTTGGAATTCCCGGGCGGGTACCTATAAATACGAGTGCACCCTGTCCATTTTGTAATCGTGAGTTTTCCCGTTCCTTGGGTCCCGAATTGGACCAACGGGCCCGGAGTTGCCGCCAAGGCTCCGCGCCCCCTTACAATTGGTTTCGGAGCCAGCTGGAGCTGCCGAGGATAGGAAGGCGCTCCAAGTTGACCTGACCCACGGCCAGAGGCGGCAGGGCCTCAAGGGCGTGAGCAGAGCAGATTACACTCGAGGGGTAGCGCGGCGGGACATCACGAAGTCGTCAACTGCATGGGAGGCCCCAAGAGGAGCAAGTTGGAAGTTCCGTTGTGCGCCGGAGTGCGACAGCAAAGAGGCCACCCCGAGGGCGCTGAAAGCTGAGTGTACCAAGGACGTCAGCGACAAGGCCTGCCCCAAGGGCACCCGTTTGAAGTTCCCTTGTGCGCCGGAGTGCGGCAGCGAAGAGGCCGCCCCGAGGGCGTTGAAGATTGGGCGTCCAGAGGACGACGATCATGTGGCCTGCCCCGAGGGCGTCCCGTAGAAGGTTTCAGGAGACAAGAAACTACAATAATAAAGGTCGAAGGGTAAAGGCACAGGTGGACATCAAGAAAACGTTAGCTACGCGGGCTACCAAGCGACAAAAGTGGGAATACGAGGGCAGCTTGAGGGCGACAGACCTCCACGGCAATTTGGAGAAGCGCGTGACTGCCGCATCCCAATAGAGTGAGCCATCCTGTGCAAGTGACAAGGATATCCTTGTCTTCGATCGATCGAAGTACATTGAGAAAGATGACCACCGAAACGGGCGAGACGAGCCACAGAAAATGGCAAAAAGAAGAAGCGGTGAAGAGTGAAATGCTGCAATGGCGCGGAAGGCAAGCACGGTGGTGGCGCGTGGTTCATGAAATGGACCTGTATGAGGAGCCACGGAGCTGGAAGGAATACGGCAAGGTAGTAACGGACTACAACCAACGGGAAGAAGCGCATAGAACAAGCGATAAAACTGGCAACTGCAACCCCACAACAACCAACGAGATAAATAGAATACGACAACAACAAGCAAGTCTACTGCGCTTCAAGGGGACACTGGGTGGAAAGAAGATGTTGGTCTTGATCGACAGTGGAGCCACTGGAAATTTCATCAGTCAAGACTTCTGTGAAAGGAATGGCATTCGCTAGAAAGAAACGGGTAAAATGCAGACCTTGCACATGGCGGATGGGTCAACACGACAAGAGCCGGAACGAGAGGTCAAGACTTATAAATTGCGCATCAACGAGTTCAAGTGCCAGCCCACGTTCCAAGTCACAAAGTTGGGACGACAGGACGTCATCTTGGGAGTGCCATGGCTGTGAAGATTCAACCCCCAAATCAAGTGGGAAACCAATACAATGCAGATCAAGAGCGGCGACTGAGTAAAGACCCTCTACGGAATCAGAAAGATTGACGAAGATACGCAAAGGATTAATGCAATCACACTATCGTGTAAAGACCTGACCCAAGCACTCAAGAAAGGAGTGGAGACTTATGTAGCGGTGGTGCGGAGTGTGCAACAAGAGACAACAACTAAAGAGAAGTCAGACAACCCGGTTAGAGATATGCTAATACAAGAATTCCCAGAAGTCATGAGTGACAAGATACGGTTGGGACTTCCGCCAAAAGGGAGGCCTGAACACAGCATCGAGTTGCTACCCGACGCCAAGCCAGCCCATACACCTGCATACCGACTCTCTCCCAAGGAGAATGATGAATTAAAGAGACAAATTGAAGAGCTGCTAGACGCCGGGCTGATCCGACCAAGCAGTTCACCGTGGGGTGCACCGGTGTTGTTTGCCAAGAAGAAAGATGGCGGGTTACGAATATGCATTGACTACAGAGCATTGAACAAACGAAGCATCAGAGACAGATATCCACTGCCCCGAATTGACGACCTGTTGGCCAGACTAGTGGGGGCAACTGTCTTCAGCAAGATGGACCTACGGTCTGGCTATCATCAGATACGGATAAGAGAAGAGGACATCCCTAAGACCGCGTTCGTCACACGTCATGGAAGCTACGAGTTCTTGCAGATGCTTTCCTGGTCATCTACTTGGACGACATACTGGTGTTCAGTAAAAACATGGAGGAAGTTCCTGTTCAACATCTCAAGCATCTACGGCTGGTCATGAGAAGGCTACGAGATCATGGATTGGTGGTGAGGCCACACAAGTGCAACTTTGCCTGTGACAAAATGGAGTTTCTGGGAGTAGTGGTTGGGAAGGGTGGTGCCCGGCCAGATGACACCAAAATTCAGTTGGTGCAAGAGTGGCCAACACCACGGAATGTCCATCACGTCAGAGCCTTCCTTGGATTAGCAAACTTCTACCGACGATTTGTGCCAAAGTTTGCTTCCGTGGCCAGACCGATGACAGACCTCACCAAGCTGTGTGAGCCGTTCGTTTGGGGAGAAGCACAAGAAATAGCATTTCAAACTTTGAAGGACAGACTGACCCAAGCTCCATTACTACTTTTGCCAAATGACGAATTGCCATTTGTCGTCATGACCGACGCAAGCGACTATGCCACGGGAGCAGTTTTGATGCAAGACCAAGGAGGAGGATTACAACCGGTCGAGTACTTATCACAACGACTCGGGCAGGCCGAGATGCGCTACCACACCTATGACAAGGAAATGTTGGCTGTTATTCATGCTTTAAGGAGCTGGCGACATCTCTTGGAGGGGCGACGATTTCAGTTGCACACCGACCATCAGACGATAAGACACATACAAACACAGAAGAATCTGTCCTGACGCCAGGCACGATGGAGCGAATTTCTGCAAGACTACGACTTCAAAATATGCTATCGGAAGGGGAGCTGCAACGGAGCTGCTGACGCCCTATCATGACGCCCAAGTCCGGAGGACGTCAATAACGACTCTGATGGGACAGACGTCAGTCAAGAAGCCAACGCACTCACTAGGAGCACACCAACAACATGGTATAACACGAGACACCAAGACTTCCTGCGTTTGTATGCATCCGCACTGCATGAAGATCCAGACCTGGCTACGGCTCGAACGGAGGCGAGGCAGGAAAACGGGATTTATAAGTTTGCGAACTGCCTCTTATGGAGGAAGTAGAGAGATGGACAGTGGAAAATAGTGGTGCCGAATAACACAGAATTGAGAACCATGCTACTCCGAGAGGCTCATGATGCACCCGCGGCTGGACATTTGGGAAGAGCAAGAACCATAGAGCGACTCGACCGACACTTCACCTGGTCGGGGATGACCAGCGATGCACGCGAATATGTCCGCACATGTGACGTATATCAGAAGACCAAAGTAGAGACGCAACAACCATGAGAATTACTACACCCGCTCCCAGCACCAGACGGGAAATGGACGCACATCACCATGGACTTAGTGTCCTATCTGCCGGAGACGCCGGATGGGTATGATGCAACATTAGTCTTCACAGATCGCTTCACGAAGATGGTCTAGTTTGCACCAACAACGATAACGGTGACAGCACCACAATTGGCACGGATATTTGTGGAGCAAGTCTTCAGGAATTTTGGACTACCAAAACAGATCGTCAGTGATAGAGACCCCCGATTCATGGGGAACTTTTGGAAAGCGCTGTGGAAGCATCTATCCACGAAATTACACCCATCAACAGCGCACCATCCACAGACGGACAGGGCGAGTGAATGAGCCATTCGAACTTTGGAGCAGATCCTTCAAGCTTACATGGTGTACGACCAGCGGGATTGGGTTGAACATCTACCGATCATCGAATATGCCTACAACTCAGCTCAACATGCAAGTACCAAGGTGTCACCATTTTTCCTGATGACGGGGCAGCATCCACGGGGACCTCTTGAATCGATTGCAGATTTTGCAACCGAAGAACATCAGAACGAGTCAGCTACAACGATGGTAGCTCGAATGCAAGCCGATGCCACCCGAGCCCAACTGGCGTGGTTTTCGGTCTTTTCGCGGGCGATGCGCCCGCCGAGGCGCCCGATGGGGCCGCGGGGCCCCCTCCGCCGGATGGCCGGCGGGCTTTGCGGGGCGCTCGTCTTCTTCGGATGCGCAGTGTGGGCCCAGGCCTGCAGAATGGCCGGGCGCGGGGCGGCCGTACGCGCAGTGGGTGCGCGCGGCGCCTTGCGGCCTGCGGGTGCAGCCGCTAGGAGGCGAGAGTGGGCACAATGGAATTACAGGCTGTCGTGCGGGGTCGGTCACATGACCCCCACATGCAGCGGTACACAATCGACAGAACAGTGTATCGAATGTACCCGTATCGATAGTATCTCATCCCCGAGTACGGTAGGGGCCCAACCTTAAGTACTAGAACTTCTATAAGCCATAACTCCACTACCGCTAACCCGTTTGGGATGATTCAAAGACCTATGGAAAGCTAATAGCCTCCTCTGTCCCATCTAGGTACAATCTGATGTCAATTATCACTTCCCAGTGAATAATTAGAGTAAACCGTCTACCCCCTAGTAGTTTACACAACAGTGCTCCCCCCTGGGGGTAGTTTCGCCCTCGAAACGTCTAAGCGAAACCCAATGGCCTAGTTGTCCTCAACGGGTCGGTCCCTCTTGATCATTTTCTTGAGTTTGTCTGGGTAAGTGAAGTTCTCCTCTGGAGTCCAGGTAGCGTCATCCAACGAATAATCTTTCCAGAGCACTAAGTACTCTTTGTGCCTCCTGGAACTGGGTCCTGCCCACCGCCAATGCAGTAATTTCTCGACATCGTACGGCTCATCCTCTGCGGGCTCGATGTCCTCAATCTGACCCTCCTGAGTAGGGTGCGCCCACTGGCTGGTTCTGAAAGGACGCAGTAAGCTGATGTGGAATATGTTGTGAATCTTCCACTTCTCAGGGAGGTCGAGTTCATAGGCCACTGGTCCCACCTGACGAACCACAAAGAAAGGCCCAACGAATCGCCTCTTCAGCTTACGGATAGGTGCATTCTTCAAATTCAAATGCTCAGTCGATAGTAGCACCTGATCCCCACTACTCAGCCTCAGTTCCCTTTGCTTCTGGTCAGCTTGGGACTTCATCTTGTCTTTGGCCCGATTCAGAAATTTCAGAGCCGTTGAGAAATTCCTTTTGATCCGGTCCACAAACTGGTTGACCCCTTCAATCATGGTGGAGTCATGATCCCGGATAAGGTCCATGGGTGTACACGGATGGAAACCGTAGTTCAGATAAAACGGCGTGTACCCTGTGGCTTGCGTCGGACTGTTGTTGATCACGAATTCAACAGTAGACAACATTTTCTCCCAGTTCGACCCTTCCTGCCCGGCATGCAAGGTACAGCGCAGGGCCATCTCAACCACCCTGTTCATCGCCTCAGTCTGACCATCTGTCTGAGGGCGGTATGTGCTGGACATCCTCAGAGAGCTTCCCAGAACGTTCCATAGTTCTTTCCAGAACTTGGATATAAACCGTGGGTCTCTGTCGCTCACAATAGAACGTGGGATCCCATGAAGTTTCCCCACTGTAGTCCAGTAGACACGGGCAGTGTCAGCAGCATTGATTGTCTACTTGACGGGTGCAAGGTGCACCATCTTGGTGGCCCTATCTACGACAGTAAGAATCCCATCGTTCTCGTTCTCTGACTTTGGAAGACCCATGATGAAATCCAAGCTCACGTCTACCCACTTTTGTTCTGGGAGCTTGAGCGGCTGTAAGAGTCCAACAGGCACACGGTGGACGGCCTTCTCATGTTGGCACACTGGGCACCCCGTCACAAAATCTCTGATATCAAGGGTGTGCTCAGGCCAGTAGAACATCTTCTGTATATTCTTCAATGTTTTGTGGTAGCCCAGATGTCTTGAATAAGGGACCTCATGAAGTTCCCTCATTATTTGCTCCTTGATGTCTGGAACATCTGGAACCACCAGCCGCCACTGTGATCCCTGGTGCCTGTCGCTATCCTTCATCTCCAAAAATCCTCTCGTCAGCCGGAAGGATCGACCTCCAATGGTTATCACATTTTCTTGAACAGACTCCAATTGGGATATGATGTCTGCCCAACGAGTGTCCTGTCTTATGCCACTTTTAATCCTCTCCCTCATCTCTCTCGCCAAGGATATGCGAGACCTTGTGACCAAAATTGAAAGTCCCACTTCTTCGTCTTGACCCCCCACTTGGGTCACCTCCGGTCTACTCTTCGCAAAAATTTGATCCAATTTCTTTTGGATCTCGTCATCAGATGGCTTTTCACTTAACATCAGCCTTTTAACCAACGACTCTTCTTCCTCACGGACGTTCATCAATTCTTTGACGTCCTTGATGCTTTGTCTAGTGAGGAAGTCAGCAGGGTTCTTCTTTCCTGGTATGTGGACCAGGTCGCAGTCATACCCCTGCAAAACCTGTACCCATTTCCAAATTCGCCTATTGACTGCTGGCTGATTGGGTAGTTTTTTTAGCGAGTCGTGGTTGGTCTGGATGGTGAAATGTCGGCATGCAAGATAATGCCTCCACTTCCCCACTGCCCATACGATTCCCAACAGTTCCCGCTCGTATGCGCCATATCATGTCTCCGCAGGATTCAGCTTTCTGCTCTCATAGCAAATCGGCTGAAGTCCTGAGCCGAAATCCTGCTGGAGTATTGTGCCGACTGACACCTCTGAAGCATCGGTGGTGACAGTGAATTCCCTCTCAAAGTTAGGTAACTGTAGGACGGGGGCGGTGACCATTGCCTTCTTGAGACCATTAAAGGCCCTCTCCTCCTGGTCACCCCAGATCCAAGGCTTGTCCTTTTTTGTAAGGTCCGTAAGGGGTGCAGCAATCTCAGAAAACCACCAGACAAACTTCCGGTAGAAGCTGCAGAGCCCTAAGAAAGACCTAACGTCTGTAACGCTTTCTGGCGTCGGCCAATCCAAAATCGCCTTGACTTTTGATAGTGACGGTTTGATACCGTCCTTCCCAACATCAAAGCCAAGGTATTCGACTTCAGTTCTGAAGAAGTCGCACTTCGGCAGGCGTCCGAAGAACTTCTCTGACCGTAGTCGGTCCAAAACTGCCTTTATGTGCTTGAGGTGCTCTTCCTTGGTACGACTGAATATCAAAATGTCGTCCAGGAATACCAACACAAAATTGTCCAGGCCATCTCTTAGTAAGTGGTTCATTATCCTCTGGAATGTGGCTGGTGCGTTGCAGAGGCCGAAGGGCATCACTGTGTACTCAAATGAACCATATCTGGACACGAACGCCGTTTTGTGTATATCCGCCTCCTTCACCCGGATCTGATGGTATCCGGAGGACAGATCAATCTTTGTGAAATATTGGGCGCCGTGCAGACGGTCCATGAGCTCCTCGACCTTCGGGAGTGGGTACCGATTCTTGGTCGTTATTTTGTTCAGAGCCCTGTAGTCAATGCATAGTCTCCACTTCCCGTCCTTCTTTGGAATAAAAAGGACAGGAGCTCCATAAGGGCTCGTGCTGGGCCGAATCCACCCCTGTGCCAAGAGATTGTCAATCTGACGTCTCAGCTCATCCATCTCAGCCACACTCAGCCTGTATGGGCTTTTGTGTGGTGGCGTAGCCCCGGGCGTCGTCTCAATCTCATGATCAACCACTCTTTTCGGGGGTGGCCCATATGGCAGCTTGTCAGGGAAAACATCCTTGTACTCCTCCAAAATTCCTTTTAGTTCATCCCTGATAGCTGGGTCGGCCTCTCGCACTTCCTTTTGAATGACCTCAGCAATCGGTACCTCTGTTTTCACCGGTCCGGTTTCCTTCATCAACCGACGGCGTTCTCCCTCTGTCTGGCCCTTGGCTGCACCAGCCTTGGTCTTGGACTTTGCTTTTTTCCTCTCAGGCAGCTCGGCTGTTGGCCTTATTAAACACAGGAGCATGGGCAAGTCACTTTTGTTTGCCCGCTTAGCTGCTTGCCTCACTGACATAAAGTCAATCTTTGGGCGTACAGGTTGGCTGACAACACGTCCAGCCACCTTGACTTGCCTCCTGTGCCTGCCTTTGGATTTTCCCAGAGATTTTTCTCGTTCATCTGGCAAAAATTGTTCTGGTACTCCCCCCTGGGGAGACTCAACCGCCCTCGGTGAGTTACGACCAGCCATTGCCTCATGGCCTGGTGTATGCGCCCACTCCTGTACCGAGATAGTTGGTTCCCAGAATGATGGAGAACTCAACTTGGCGAGCTGATGACCCAAGTCTGAATCAGGCTCATTCCCAGAATGATGAGGAGAGAAAACGTGCTGGAGACCAGTAAGGCCATGGTCAATAATCTTGCAGGATGCATTGTGTGGTGTCTCAATTCCCTGAACCACCTCGAGTTTGTTCCCATTTCGCAAAACCAGGGAATTGGTCCTCCAGTCGACCAGCGGGTTGACCATATCTAGCCAGTCCCAACCGAGAATAACGTCAATCCCGTCCATCAGCGGGACTGCCGTCAGTGACACCTTACTGACCGTGCTGCCGATACATATCAGCACGTTTGGTGCAATTCCCGTTGAGACTACTGTCTCTCCATTTGCCAACTCTAGGGATGAATACACACCAACGAATGATAGTGGTGGTCTGGTTTTGATCTGGTCACTCACAAATGATCGAGTGGCCCCAGAATCCACCAAAGCTGACACACGTGTGTTATTAATCACCGCTCTGAGGATCAAGAGCAAGTGATCCCATGCTACTGGCTCAGGGTCTGACCTCCCCTCAGCAATGAGCTCAGTAGTAGCTTCCTTCCGCTGAATCAGGCATTTGGGGACTCCCGCCATGTCTGACAGGAATTCAGTCGCCTTCGCAGGCGCCCCAACAGCTTGCCCCTGGGAAGCTAAGGTAGTCCTCTGTGTTCATGGCGTCTCCGTCGACGTCGACATCTTTCCACCCTGCGCCGCCACTGCCTCGACTGAAGTTGGTGCTTTTTCTGCCACGCACTGAGGTATGTCTGTGTAGTCCAGTCTTTCTGGCAAGACTGGGCTATGATGACTGGGTACTGTTCTGACTGAAGAAAGCTAAATTTAGTCAGTCTCCTTGCCTCTGATGCAAGGAAGCACCCCTCTGACACGGAGGCATGCCGAGCCTCCTCCCGGTCTATCTGACTGGCCATCCCTCTGAGTCCTGTCCTGGTGGTAATCACAACCACCTTGGGCTTTCCCTAACTCAAGCCCTGTCCACAGTGTCCAGACCCTCCAGCATCTAGTCTCGGGTGGAATTGTGACTTATGCTATTGAGGGGGACGGGTTGAGACAGTGTGCCCTTTCCCGCATAGTGATCCTGGGAACGAATCTACTGTGGATGAATGGTAACCAGTAGACTTTGGCAGCATTTCCTTCTCATTCGTTTGACATTGAGATTTGCCACTTTTCTTGGCTCTTTTTCCTGCCTTCCTGCCTTTCTGCCTATCGCCGATTGTCTTGCAAGAGGAGCCTTTTCTTTTTACATCCTCTGTTCCCCACGAATAGTACTCATAGGCGTCCTCCAATCGAGCGACCAACTTCTCAGCCTCATGCAACGTTTTGGGGTTAGCCTTGGCAGCTTCCAGCCTAAATGGCTGTCTAAGACCGAGGATCCATTGATGCAGGGCCGTTTTCACATCGTATCCAGGCACTCTGTTCATCAAGGACCTCATGCTCCCCATGTACGATAGCGCATCCTCACCCCTACGCTGATATAAACGGAGGAGCTCAAGCCTCGCGCGTGTTTCCCTCACGGGACTCTCAAACTACGCCTTTAGAAGGTTCTTGATATCCTCCACCGTTTTAGGTTTTTTATTCCCCCGTGAAACAAGCTCTGCATCCCACCAAATCCTCGCATTGCCTGCCACCTGCAAAATGATATATGACACTGCTTGGCGTTCAGAGCATTGCACAAAATCGAGGTAATTCTCGACAGTTCTGAGCCAAAAGTTTACGTCCTGGCCTTTATCCCCGGTGAACAAGGGTGGTTCACGCGGTTTGATCTGTACTGTCAAGTTCAAGGCTGAGTGATGCGGCAGTGTCGATCTCAATGGTTGTGAAAACCTCCAGTGGCCATCTGTCTGATCAGCCATCGTACGCTGAGGCAAAACTGGCAAAGAATGTGAGGTACTGGGTCCTACGGTCTCTCCCATGTCCTGTCGGTCTCCCTGCTGAACTACCGACAAAAACCCAGCAGAAAGTGGAGAGAGTGGTCTCAGCTGGTCAACATCTGGTCTAACCAGCGTACCCGAGATAGGTCCAGCCTGCAGTTCTATAGAACTGATAGCTATCTGTGCACCAGAACTGGCTGCAAAACATCCGTCTGATCGAAAATCTGACCCCATGGGCTCCCTCACTGTCCCATAACACTGATAATGATCCATCTGGTCAGTCATAACGGACTCGCCTCACGAACGAACGAAGAATGGCAGAGCAAATAAATAAAGAATGGCAGGAATGTCAACAATGTCCCAATGTCCGGCACTGCATCCCAAATCCCGGCACAACTGATGAAACTGACTGATGCTAATAACTGATACTGAGGTAGACCGTAGGCTGACCGCACGGAGGTCCAACCCTGGGTATATCCCAGAGCGTAGTCCCTGATATCGCTCAGAGAAGCCCCGGGATCCACCAAATGACGTCTCCAAGTCAGTGGGTACTATACTTCCCCAACCAACAAGGTGCCAAATGGCTTCACCACAACAGTTCCAGAACAACCCTTTACAACCAGTTTCTTCCTAGGTTAGCAACAGGGAATTTAAGAATACTCAAAGAGTATTTTACTCACCCCTCAAAAGAGAGGCTTCCCTGCCACACCCCCGGGAATGCCACCAGTTGATCAGAAACTGAACCTTTCCTGTCCCCCTTGCCTGGGGAGGACTTCCCGAGGAACGGCCACACAACTGCCTCACGTCCCGACCCGCTCAAAGCCCCTCCGCCACACCTCGCCCGGATGGCAGCTCGGGG
This sequence comes from Ostreobium quekettii, assembly GCA_905146915.1. NCBI lineage: Eukaryota > Viridiplantae > Chlorophyta > Ulvophyceae > Bryopsidales > Ostreobiaceae > Ostreobium > Ostreobium quekettii. The sequence continues at coordinate 35,652 of CAJHUC010000379.1, read as the reverse complement.
GCACTGGTCTAGGCTAGGAACAGTAGAAGTGTCTGCGCAGCACTATAGGCCGCTCTTCTACCGTCCTGTGTCGCGAGCGATAGGCACCAAGAGCTCCCCCTCTGATACGAAAAGACTATGGGTGTGGGGTTCCTGCCCTCTTTGAGCCGCGGACCCGCCTCGCCGGGCACCTAGGTCCTTACAGGGACCTAGGCGGGACCACCCCTCCTACTCCCATATCCATATAAGTATAATGGTTACTGTAGGACAAGGAATATAATACGATCTTGGGCAGGGCGTCCCCCACATTAGGCCAGTGCGCGTACCATTCGTCCCCCTCAGGGAGGTGGGGCGCCCTCGTCCCAATATGTGGATATGGAAGCAGAAACTTTATGTGTATGTGAATAGAACTGGCTGTGCGATTTGCCACATGCCCAGTTGTGAAACACTACACAGTTAAGGATGAAGAGAAAGAGTGGTTGTTTTTACATGACCTCCCGGTCTACACAACCCTCATTAAAACTCTTCCTCAGCCACATGGCTGGAATGTTCGACCTCCCGGCCTATGGTCTGCGACCCCGAGAATGGGAACCACCAAATGCCCATGCCGGTGTGCGTCGGCTCGGTGCGGGACCTCATCCTCGCCCGCGGCCACGCCCACGCCCAGCTCCACGAGAGGCCGGCACGAGTGGTTCGTCAATGTCTAGTCTTTCTCCATTCAAGATCGCAACGGACATGGCGTTCATGTGTCCGAATTGCATCTTGGCATGGGGAGCGGTGTACCCAGTGTTCTTCTGGGCCCATCTCAGGAGAACCCGTCAAAGCATAGTCACACATGAGCATTTCTCAGTTTGTACATCTCGTACTTTCATGCAGTTTGCATTCGCATCACAGGTGTTCTACCATTTTCAAATGCTTGAACCAATTCCTATGCATTTGCAACTGACTCTGCTGATTCCCAGCTGTTATGCTCATGTCTATACCCCAGCCATTTGACAAGGTACTCAACATAGTTTTTGCGTCTCCCACGCTTTTTACCCCTTTTGTCAAGGATACGCTCAACCTCATACTCCAGTTCACCTTCGATCTCGATAGGTACTGGGGGTGGCTGTACTCTGCCACTTGCCTTGTAAGGCTTGATTTTCGATACATGAAATACTGGATGTATCTTATGCATGCTTTCCGGGAGTTCTAGTCGATATGCGACAGAACCTATCAGGTCGAGGATGGTGAAGGGCCCAATCCACCTCGGTAATAGTTTTCGAGTTCCAGGGTGCTTGAGGGTAATATGTTGTGTCGAAAGGAGGACATCATCTCCTTTATTGAACGACACATCCCTCCGATGGCGGTCAGCATGCTTCGACTGCCTATCTCGTGCTTTTTCCAAGCATGCCCTGGCCTCTCTCAGCGCTGTTTAGACAGGGTGATCAAATCGTGTCACTGCTGGTAATCCCTCCATGAGGGGTGTACCAGACTGCCTCAAATAAGGCTGTTGTGCCCTTTCAATGGCCACTGCCAAGCCGCGGGCATTCGGATTGTCATAGCCTTTTAAAGGCTTCCGAATTTGCACACCAAGAGCTAAGGGACTCTTTGGGTGCCTCCCGTAATTCAGATAGAACGGGGTCTCTTGGGTGGAACTGTTTTTCGAGTTGTTCATTGCAAACTCGGCCATGGCTAACAGTTCATCCCACGCGTCATGGTCAGAACGCGTATAGCTGCGTAAGTAGTCCTCCAGAATCCGATTCATGACTTCGGTCTGGCCATCCGTTTGTGGATGGTACGCAGTGCTTATGTTGAGCTGAATCTCCCACCTCTCGGCCAGGTACCGGTAAAACCTGGAAGTGAACCGAACGTCTCTGTCGGACGCTATCTGAGAGGGGAGGCCGTGGTGCCTTATCACATTCTGCACCAACAGGTCAGCTACTCCTTCTGTGGAGAGCTCGGTGGTCGTGGCTGCTAGGTGGACCATTTTGGTCAGTCTATCGACGAACACGACGATAGCATCATGACCTCCCTTAGTTTTTGGCAGTTGAGTGATGAAGTCCATGGACAATTCTGTCCATGGCTCCCCAGGAATGCCCAATGGCTTTAATAAGCCAGGGGTCTTCTGGCGAGGATACTTAACCTGTTGACAAACCAGGCAAGTATCGATGTACAACTGTACTTCTCGTCGCATTCCCGGCCACCAGTAATGCTGCTGGACCAAGTCCAGGGTCTTGGCTTGACCAAAGTGTCCCGCACTTGGATGGTCATGAGCCAACTGGCAGATCTCAGTCTGCAGACTGGTAGGTATATATACCTGATTGCCTCGCAGCCATAACCTGTCTGTACAGCGCATCTCTTGCTGCTATCTTACAGACGCAAGCTGGGGATCTTTGCCATAGGCCTGACGGATCCTGGAGGCTAGATCTTTGGCCTCTACTGTCTCTCCTGCCTCTCTTTGGTTTCCCCGCTTATGCACTACTCTTAAGCCACATACAACCAGTTGACTTTTCCTCCTAGCCACCTGTTCATCCGGCGATGGAGGAATACGAGAGAGTGGATCAGCCACGTTCTTTCGTCCTGGGCGATATTCCCAGTCAAAGTCAAATTGTTGTAAGATTTCCGACCACCTGGCCTGTCTCCGGCTCAGCTGTGGTTGTGACTTAAGGTAGGTCAACGGATAGTGGTCCGTTACCAGTTTGAAGTGTGTTCCTTCAAGGTAACACCTCCATAACTGGACAGCGTGGACTGAGGCTAAAGCCTCTTGGTCCGTCACGCTATAGTTCAACTCCGCTGGGAGGAACTTCCTACTCGCATAACAAACAGGGTGATTGTCCTGCATTAGGACCGCCCCTACAGTAGTTTGCGAGGCTTCTGCAATGACCTCGAATGGTCTCTCAGGATCTGGCATCTTGAGCAAGGGAGCTGTGGTCAAACACTCCTTTATATGCTTAAACATCGATTGACATTTCGACGTCCACTCCCACTTGCCATGCTGTTTGGTCAAGTCTGTCAAGGGAGTCGCCATTTTCGAATAGCCTTGAATGAACTTTCGAAAATAGTTAGCCAGTCCGAGGAACTGCTGTACGTGCTTCACGCACTGAGGTATAGGCCAGTTCTTCACCTTCTCGATCCCTTCGGGATCTGGGCGTATTCCTTCTTGAGACACTATATGTCCCAGGTAGGAGATCTCCTCCTTATTGAACTGGCACTTGTGCATTTGACAGTATAGCTTTTGCTGTCGCAGCACCTCTAACACCTGTCTTAGGTGTCGTATATGTTCTTCAGCAGTTCGGCTAAACACCAGGATGTCGTCCAAGTAAACTAGGACGTGTTTGCCGATTTGGTCACCAAATATATGGTGCATTGTCTGCTGAAATATCGCAGGAGCATTCGCAAGTCCAAAGGGAAGTACCTTGAACTCGTACAAGCCCAATGGCGTGACGAACGCTGTTTTGGCACAATCTGCCTTATCGATTTGCAGTTGGTAGTACCCTTGTTGCAAGTCTATGGCCGAAAATGCTTTGGCCCCTTGCAACTGATCCAACAGGGTATCTATCCTCGGGATCGGCCACTTGTTCTTGATAGTGGCTTGGTTCAATGCCCGATAGTCAATACACATTCGGAGGCTGCCATCCGGCTTTGGTACGAAAAGCACAGGGGCCCCGAAGGGGCTACTACTCTCCGTGATCAGACCTTTTCGCAACAGGTATTCTACCTGGGTTCTGATCTCCTCCATTTCTTTTGGGCTGTACCGGAAAGCAGGTCGCTTAACCGGTTTGGTCCCTTCTTCTAATGGAATGGTCAGCGTTACACCCCTATCCGGGGGGAGTCCCTCAGGGAGTTCATCAGGAAACAAATCCTTATACTCCTCTAAGAGGGATGTGATCTGTGCTGGTGAAACAGCATGAGATGTAGTCTCCCGATCGGAAGTGGCCGAAGGGCCTGGTGCGTCCCCCTCAGGGAGATCGCCGACCCGGCGAACCAGAACCAAGCATAAAGGAGAACCACGCTAGTAAGCTCGACGAGCAAAGCCCAACGAACACAAACGACTGATCCGACGGGCCGGTGAGGAAGGGCGATCAGTGGAGCGAGGAGTACTGCGAAGAGTAATCTCACGCCCACGAGAAACGACGCGGATATGACCATGACGATAGTCAATGACACCGGCGTGCTCATAGAGCCAATTGTCGCCGAGGATGATGTCATAATCATCAGAGAGGTCTATAACCACGCAGCGGACTGTGTCCTTATACCCTTGAATAGTCAAGGGGACATCCACAACTCCCAAGGATGGGAGAGATGTACCATCCGCTAAGAGAACTTCGTTCTCAACAGGGAAAGGATCTTCCCGCGGAGGAGTGGAGAATTCCGTGGGGTCCACAATGCGTCGCGTCGCTCGGGCCAACCGGCGCAGGCGATTAAGACGACGAAGCTGTCGATTAGACAATGCATGTGGAGAGCGTGGCGTTAAGCCTAATCGCCGACAACATGTTGGGTTGATATAGGCGGTGCCAGTCGCGCCCGTATCAAAGAGAATGGAGGCGGGCTGATGCCCGACCTGACCAGTAAAGGTCAAACGAGGTTGGTCTTGTGAGACCCCTCGGATGCGGTGTGCCGCTGAACCCTCTGGGGGTTGATAATATACATTCACAGGCCAAGGGACGCCAGGCATCTTCTTGCGATGTGGACGATCAGTTTGCGGTAGAGTAAACAACCGTGTACCCAAGGGTGCACAGCTGGCGCAACCTGGGATCGTCTGTGAACGTTTTCCATACAGGCAGTAGAATGCATGCACCTACATGTGTAGGGGCTTTTGCTCTTTCAGCGAAATAATGATCCAAGAATGGCGCTGCATTCTGGAAAGGTGGATTGATCCACATGAATTCATGAGCGAGTGGTTTCCAAAGGAAACTGTCAGCTCGAGAACAATATCGCTCACAAAGTGCGTTATCCCCATTCGGGTTCGCACATGCATCAAGTGTGAAACGATAAGCAACCAGTGCTTGTATATGCTGGAAATGCACAGGGTTCAGCATGCGATCAGAACGATCTATTTCACTGTGCAGACCCCTTTGGGTCGTTCCTGGCTGCACCGGAGTGTGAGACATTTTCATCACACGATTCACAGTATTCTGTGGAGTTCGCACTTTCGGAACAGGAATCACTGGTGCTGCATTCATTCGCACATCCATGGGTGCAGTTCGCAGTTTCACACTTGTGATATTCTGCTTCCGCATTGCCAAACACAGTTTGGTAGAAATTCTGCATGCAGATGGTTGCGTTCGAGCGGGACTCACCGGCATCTGCGGGAGTATTCCACGCCCTTCGCATTCTCCATGATGGCCTGCTGAAAAGGGCTTAAAACATCTAAAGCAGCGGCCGGCCCTTTTCAGCACTTCCACCGTAGTGGCACGTAACTGCGCACTGTTGGTGACTATCTTGCCCTCCAGCGGGTCGCGGATTTCGGCCAGCGGCTCGTATTCCCGCTCCTTCTGAGGTGCCTGCAGATTCATTGTTTCAGCAACACGAGAGTTTTTGTAAGTCATGCCTCCCTGACCTCTAGGCCTGTTATTCAAAACTGGTTTGCCACAACGATCCACTTTCAGTGCGTGGTATTTTTGAATAACTCGATTAGGGGCAAGACGAGTACTTGTGTGCGGTTTACCATTCCGGCTTTCATTTCGACGAGAGCCATATGCCTTATATTCCTGGTCATATGTTGGTCCCACTTTATACAAATGTGCCCTCAGGCTGGCATAAGTGGTCCATTGCTCATCATCTTTATTCAAGAGATATTTCCTCTTGATGTCTGGACGAAGTCCAGTATACAATGCATGCAACTTGGAAAAATCATCAAGTTTGTTCTCACACTTGAGAAACATTTGTTCCAAGAGCTGCATGTATTTGATCGTATCGGGACCCGAGGTCCCTGCCTTTGTAAAGGCTGCTATTTCCGACCGAATTTCGAAGTCGGAATATTTATGATCATAAAGTGTCTCCATGCTATACTTAAACTGTTCCCATGACAGTTGAAAGTCTGGCTGCGAGAGCACTTTTGCATCAATTGTTATCCCCCATATATGCCCTAACTGGGCTAGTAGGCCATGTTTCACTGACTCTTCAAGAGTATTCAGTGCTATCCATCCCCATTGTGTCCGGGGTGCCATAGTGGTTTTGAAATACATAATGATTTCTTGCAACCACTTGGTTAAGGCCTGTTTGTCTTCATTCCATTTAGGGGGTTCATCTTAGGCATGTTCATGCTCACCTGAGCTTCCCTTCCGGGTTGATAGTACACTGGCGCATAAGGAACTTCTTGCGCCGCTGCCAAATAGGCTTGTCCGGTGTACCCCGGTCCTAGGGGATCATACCCCTCCGGAGGCGGGGGAGGCCCCATGTCCACCCGATGTGGTTCAACAACCTCGCCTTCTTCTATCCCAAATAGGAGTTCCTCATGTGGAGGCTCTTGGGTTTGGAAGTGGCTGGGCGGATAATCGTACACCCTCTCGTAACCTCCCGATCCCTCAGGATGGGATGGTCCACCGTATATGAGTGCTGGGAACTCCTCTTGCCTTGGGGCGATCTCCGCCTGTGGGGTTCTTCCGGACTGATGTGCCCTCCCGGGCTGAGCCATCATTCCTGGTTGTGTTGCCATCCCTGGCTGTGTGGCCATTCCTGGCTGTGTGGCCATCCCTGGCTGGTAATACTGAACTGGCGGGTACCTAGTAGGCTCCTGCGCAAATGGAGACATCTCCTGCAGCCTCTGAATCTTCTGCTGCGTCGTTTGCACTGGAGGCTGTGTCACCCGCTATCCAGCCTGCCCCATTGTATAAGGCCTCACCGGTTGTCTTGGCACCAATTCAGGTTGAGCCACTGGACGAAACGGTGTGGAGGGACCTGCTTGCATCGATGGTCCCGGGGGCATTTGAACTGGTCCCTCTTCGGGGACTTTGTGGCCAGTTCTTTGGATGGCCTGCCACTCCGTGGCTGCTTCATGACCCTCTGGCATGTATATGCCCAGTGCCGACTGCTGAGCATCAAAGAGGCCTCGCAGTTTCACTGGTATACATTGGAGGGCGTCCCGTGGGACTTGTGCACGATAGGGGGCATGGCCCCCTCGGGGGTGATAATACCCCTTAAAGTACACCCCCCCATGAGGGTCATGGAATGCACCCAATGTATCCCAGAATCCCCTCCTGTCCTGAATGACAGGGGTATATATTACTGGGGTTGATCTGGGAACTTCGTGCGGCACCTTTGCCTGACCACATTGTTCTGCCGCCATTTGTTGGGCACGGCGCTCCTGGTAGCCAGGTCCCGGCAGCGCCGGTTTATACTGCAGTTCCTGCCGTCCCTTTGAGGCCTGCTTCACCTCTTGCAGCTCCAGATATGCTGCATAGTCTTCATCCCCCATCAAGGAACGAAGCTGCGCAGCTTTCTCTACATCCGCCTTTGCTTGCTGCAAAGCGGCTTCCTGCTTCTGCAGGACCTCATAGGTCTCCCGTCTTTCCCAGGGAATTGGACTGGCAGGTTCACCTGCTGAACCGAGATACACAATCTCATCGTTACCAGCAGAATCACCAACTTCTGCATGGTTACGCATCTGTGTATTCTTCACAGGTTTCAGCAAGGGCGATTCAACAGGAATGTTACCTGTGGCTGGCCTTTGTAGGCTTTTGGATCTCTCCTTAGCCTTATCAGGCTGATCTCTCGCCTTCATAGGCGGGTCTTTCTCCTCTACAGGCAAATCCTTCGCCTTTGCCTTTCCAGGCTGGGACTCCTTCCCTGGCATCTCCTCCGCCTTGGGACCGCTGGTCACCACAACCGATGGCGACGCCTGCTCCGGTTGGGTGGAGACAAAGCGGGCAGGGTGGTTTACACCACTGTCACTGCCGCTACTGTCCTGCTGATCGGCCCAACGTTTGGAGGTCCCCTCCTTCATAGCAATGCGGGCGAAGGCCTTGGCCTGCTCAGCCGGATCCAGCTCATCGGCCGGCGGCTTAACTTCTAGGCGTTGCGCCTTTTGGCTGCCTCCTGCGGAGAAAAACCGCTTGATCTCAGCCTTGCGCTGGCGTTTGTGAGCTCGTTTACGCTCATACTTTTCGGGATTCAATTGACGATCCCGCTCACGTTGCAGCACTTTCAACTCTCTCTGCTATTTGGCCTTTTTGGCCTTTTGCTCGTCCAGTTTCTTGGCACGAGCGAACCGATCTCGGTTCCGAATGCATCGTCTCTCCTTCTCCATTCTGTGCACTTGTGCGTGGGTGGACATGTCTCCCGGCATTGGAGATGCACAAGATGAGAACGACAATTCCGAGATCTCCTCCCACCGTTCGTGGGGATCGTTGGGGTCCGGTCTCTCTGGACTCCCCTTGCTCAAGTCCCATGGTTCTGGGATATGCCTGAGCGCAAAGGCCATCTTTTCTGACCATTTTGGGTCCTCTTTGGCAATCTGATCTGCCATACCAGGACCATACCACCTTTGAATTCCCACTAATCTGGCGGTGGTTAACTTTTCTCCAAAATGTTCGGCAGCCATACGCCACCCTTCGTCAAGCTCATCAATGAGATCACTGTGGAACTTTGTCCACATTGCACGGCATGGTGGTTGCCGGCTATACGGATCTCGAGTGTCTGGAACGAATTCCAGCACCCTTGAGCTTTCACCAGGCCCCCATTCCGGCAACGCAGGCCTCCGGGGACTCCAGTTATGGCCTCCCGGCCTTGGCGGACTTTTTCCGCATACTGCTTGAGCGCTTTCTGTGAGCGACTCATCTCCCGTCCCGTCCGATCTACTAGGTGTTCTAATGTGCACCTGGGATTTGAGCCGCAGCTCCAGGATCTTGACCTTCCGGCCTTTTATTTTCTCAAAGCGCCCTAAGGCTTTGGCCTCCCGGCCTTTGTATGGCGATTCCTCACGTCCCATCGGCTGCTCACCTGGCGATGGGCTCTTTCGCTTTGGCCGCTGTCTACCGGCAACCTTCCAGTCGCCCTCGGCTTCTGGAATGGTTGGCATGGGTAGTTCCGACGGGCTTGGGGCCCTCACGACCTTTGCCGCCTGTTGGGCGCTTCTCTCTTCTGCCTCCTGGGCCCGCTGCTTTTGCTTCAGGAGGCGATCGCTCAACGCCTTGACTTGGTCTTCGGCGGAGGTTTTGGCTTCTTGTGCCTCGCGGCTTTGCTGCTTCGCCTTTTTCATGGCCACCTCTTTTTCCCGAGCTTCTTTCTTGGCCTTGTTGACGGCGATTTCCAGCGAGGCAATTCTCTCCGCGGTGTCTTCGTCCCGCTTCTCCCTCGCCTTCTTGGCAGCAGCATCCGCCACTTGTTCCAAGAGCTCCATGATACCAGGGGTTTGCAGCAGCGCCACCATGGTCCCCTGATCTTGCTCTTGCTTCTTCTCCGCCGCCGGTGGGGCACTCGCTTCCCCCATCGGTTCATCTTCCCTTACGGGTGGTGAAGTGGCTGTGGAGGGTCCAACCATGTCCTCCCGGACTTTTACCCCTCCTTGCCCATCCCGGGCTTGAACTGCACCAACCGAAGTCGGTGTCCCCTCCCGGGGTGTACCAATCTCACCCGACGTATCGGGGGTACCCTTGTGGGCAGAACTGTCTGATTCCTCGGCCTCCATGGCAGAGACCGGGGAGGGAGCCCGTCGCTCCAAACTTGCACGTCCGCCCAGGCGGAAGCGTGGTAGCCATCCTTAGGTGGCTCCAAAACCAAATGATATGAAAAGACTATGGGTGTGGGGTTCCTGCCCTCTTTGAGCCGCGGACCCGCCTCGCCGGGCACCTAGGTCCTTACGGGGACCTAGGCGGGACCACCCCTCCTACTCCCATATCCATATAAGTATAATGGTTACTGTAGAACAAGGAATATAATACGATCTTGGGTAGGGCGTCCCCCACACCAAGGGCCAGCAGTAGGGCATCCCCCACATCAGGCCAATGCGCGTAACAATGGCCCCTTGGTGTGGGGGACGCCCTGCCCAAGGTATGGTGGCATACCCTAAGCCATTTAGCAATATTATATGATATAGGGATAGGTCGGGGTGGTCCCGCCTAGGTCCCCGTAAGGACCTAGGTGCCCAGCGAGGCGGGTCTGTGGCTTAAAGAGGGCAAGAGCCCCACACCAACAACCTTCTCGTACCAGCCTAGACCGTTGCACAAGACACACACGGACCCCGCATAGTCGTTCTTATAGCTGCCATGCCGAGTGCAACAATAGAGAGTCCCCCCATGGCCCTGTCCGTGCCCCTAGTATTCATAACCTCCCCTGAGTTTGAAATGCCCCCGCATATGAAACAACATCTTTTGATTCCATAGAATCTTTCCGCCGCACTTCCATGTCACCACAAATCACACCGGTGTGCCCCACTTCCTAACCACGTAATGCCCCATAGGGCCATATTCCCATCAACAGCTACGTGGTGCCTCCGCGCGCCCTTCCTGACCTCGTCTCACTGTGCCCTATGGCAAGTCCCCTAGGGGGCAACCAGAGGTGGGCAGAGGTGGGCCGTCCAGGAATGGGGACGGACTAGGAACGGGGACGGGAACGGGAACGGGGACGGACCGGAGTCCGTCCCCGTCCTTGGGCCGGACAGATTCGGGACGGAATTGGGACGGATTTGGGACGGACTGGAACGGACTGGAACGGACTAGAACGGACTGGAACGGGGCCGTTCCTGACTCAGGAACGGACCCAGGAACGGGGCCGTTCCTGACTCAGGAACGGACCCAGGAACGGGGCCGTTCTTGGGGCAGGAATGGACACCGTTCCCGTCCCAGGAACGGACCGTCCCTGGGACGGGAATGGACACCATTGCCGTTCCCGTTCCTACCAACTTTAGACGGGCCCAGCTATGGAGGTGGGCTGTCTCGGAACGGGGACGGACTAGGAACGGGGACGGGGACGGGAACGGGGACGGACTGGAGTCCGTCCCGGCCCTGGGCCGGCAGGCCCAGGAACGGCCAAGGACGGGTCCGTCCTTAGGCTGGAACGGACTAGGACGGATCTGGAATGGTGTCCAGCTATCCCAATTCTGTTTCAGCGCAATACGGCCTACCTAGGAGTCCGTTCTTGTACTGCCCAAGGCCTGTCCAGAGTCCGTTCCGGACCGGCCCAGACTCCGTTCCAGGCCGTTCCGAAGGCCGTCCCAGGCCATCCTAGAACCCGTTCCAGAGGCCGCTCCACAGTACATACTGATATCAAATTCATGCATGGACCAATAATAATGCAGCGATCAGATTGACGTGTGGGCCGCACGCCCCACGGTCCACAAATGTGATGCCCCTACCCCCCTGCAGTGCAGTCTGCGCTTGTTGCAATGGGTGGCAAGACCAAGCAGACGCAGCGGCGGCGGCTTCCGAAGGCCGGCCCAGCCCGACATCAACAAGGCAGCCCCCCACAGCCTGTGGCAGGGGATGCCCGGGGCCAAACAGAGGGGCGCCCGGAAAGGCGGTCCCCCACCCCCCAAGGCAAGGGATCCGGGCATGCGGGGACGGCGGTGGCAGCGGCAGGGGGGGAAGGCCAGGGGGCGTCCGTTGGCAGCAGTGAGGCCGATGGGCCCTTTGCCAGATTATTGTTGGGCTCTCCAGGGCGCTTGTTCCTTCAGGTGTGTAGTGCGGGCCCAGGCCTATTGAATAACCAGGTGTAGGGCGTCATTGCACACAATGGGTATGCGATGCCGGTGCGGCCTATGGATGCATCCACTGGGAGGCGAGTGGTGGGCGAGAGACAATTGTCAGTCGGGCACAAGGTTAACTTTTGGGAAGGTGTGCCCCATGTCATGTGACAATGCGGATTGTATCAGCATATAGATATTATCTCATCCCCAAATATGGTCGCAAAGTGATACCTTAAGTACTATAACTTTTAATAGCTATATCTCCACTACTGCTAACCCTAGTGGCCTGATTCAAGAACCTATGGGTTCCTATTAAACTCCACTAAGGGATGAGATTACCATTAGTGTTTGTTATACTGCCTAGATGACCATAATTAAATAAACAAATTACCCCTTGTGCTTCACAGCACACGAGGCTGCAGTCTTCGGTGAAGACTCTTCACCCCATTAGAAACTCTCCTGGTTAGCCGCTCAACATTAGGCGCCCAATGACTTCGGCGTTTTCATGTGCACTTGGCTGGCGACCATATACGTGCCCACCGTATCTGGCCATCATGCAGACACTACCAATATAATGCACCAAATTTCAGGTCGGATTTGATGTATGCCCTGCAAGGCAGGCTGCCGGGCAACGGGCGCTCGTCATGCACCACTACGCTATATGGAGCGCACCCGGAGGGAAGTGCATTCCTTTATTGCTAGTGTTTTTGAGTATTTCACCTTGTACACAGGTCGTGGCAATCCATCGCCAAGCCTAGACTAAACACAATCTACATCCACCCAACATGCGCATTATAGGACATGGTTGCAAGAGGGTGTGCCCACCACACTCTGTGGCTCACCTATGCTCCGCCTATTCAGCTTCGTTCAGATAGAACACATGTGATCAGGCTCTCCAGTGAAATGCAGTACCTATCACCTTCCAATCTTCTCCATGTTATAGAGTGACACCCGATAAGTGGGTTTTGCTCAAGAGAAATCCACAATTGAGAGCTTTCATCATCATTATCATCACTCAATTTTATATAGCATGGACAGGAGTTGGCCGTCCTTTAAGAATTATTGAGAAGAGGTGTTAATTGAGGATTGAGTCAAAGGGACCACCGATAATGCTCGTGTATTGACATTGGGAAACCTTCTAAAGGAAGGCTTCCTAGGACTATATATTGAATACCCATATACTAACAGGTGAGCCACTGGGCGTGATGGCATCAACGCTAATTTTTAAAGCCACTCCTACTAGAGCTTATGGCTTGCCACTCCTCACCATTGCCTACAGTGCAGCATAAGCATAACAAGGTGCCTTTGCATCCACTCCAGTCCACCCCAAGACAGTAACCCCTTGAAGTACACCATGAACTAATGGAAGACACTATATCGATTTTGGTATGTTTAGCATCAAATTGATGCTGGTGGGGTGGGGTGGGGTGTCCAGATTTGTGTCGCTAATAGATTTATTCGGGTCGCCAATAAATGGGGCTCATCGAAAAATTAGTAAGTTAAGGATGTCACTCTACTTGCGACCCGTACAATCCAGAAATAATGCATAGGGGATGCTGACAACCTCAACACCTTCGTCACACTAATCGCCATCCAGTGGGTTGGTGCTCAATGAGGCAGAAACCCCACAACATCAAATAGGGGTGCTCCAAAATTTTCCAGTAACTCAAGCCCAAGGCACTCGGAATGCAAAGAGATGACATCAGTGAACAAGAGAGACTATGGCAGCCTCACTAGATGCCCAAAGAACCTAAAGCAATGCACTGCAACTGGATTTGTCATCTTGGCATAGTGCTAGAGAGTTCTGTCATCTTGTGGCATGCAAGCTGCTCAGAAGTGTGCCCCCCAAACTTAAACTAAGATGGTTTGTCATGGGAGGTTGGGTGCCATCAGTCAGAAAAATGGACTTGTGAAAGTTGATCGAATTTAGATTTGAAAAGATCGATCAATTGCAAGTCAGACTTGCAACATGCTGTTACTATCCCAAGGTATGTAGAGGTGTTTTGAAGAAATCGTTTGCAAAAAGATTTCACCTCAAATAAATCCTTAGTGAACAAGATATGGTATTTTATGTGCGATGATGCTGTTTGGTTGGAGGGGGGTTGCCCCCAGAGCTGGGCCCGGCTATATGGCATAGGAACGGGAACGGGGACAGTGTCCATCCCCTTCCCAGGAACGGACCCGTTCCTGTTCCCGTCCCAGTCCGTCCCAGTCCATTCCAGTCCGTTCCTGGGCCATTCCCCAGGAACGGATCTGGACCGGATTTGGACCGGATTTGGACTGGGCCGGAACGGTGTTGGAACGGATCCGTTCCTGCCCAGGGACGGATCTGTTCTTGCCCAGGGACGGATCCGTCCCGGCTCAAGAACGGACCTGTTCCTGACATGGAATGGCCCCGTCCTTGTCCGTTCAGGTCCATTCCTGTCCGTTCCCTAGGAACGGACCATGCGAATTAGAGGTCTTACGAGTTGGGGGGGCCACTAGCGGACCAGTGCAAGTTGCGGAGGCATTCATAAGGCCGGATTTAGGGCCAGGAGACACATTTTTACAAGGCCACCTGACTTGCAGCAAAGGCAACATGCACATTGCCCAATGTACAAGCTGGACATATAACCAAAATTAGAACAAGTCACACACACGCCCATAGCTTATGGGCCTTAGGCCAATTCGAGACAAGCCAATAGAACCCGGAAAATTACAACTTGTAATTTACAAGTCGGTGTTGCCAGACAAGAACGTCAGCTGCTCAATGCGTTGGTCCCCCAGAGATGCCCGCCGAGATTGCATAGTATGGCCGGATGCTGAGAAGCCCCGTTCTGATGCACCACTTCCGGCCGGCACACACAATGAGTGCCGGGCCACCCACACCACTATAGGCCATCGAGCACTATTGCGTGCCCAATAATCTAATACATCCTCCTCTCGTGGGGCACCCGGCTCACACAAACTCCAACATTCCGTTAAGAACTTCTGAATGTGTCGTGCGATCAATTGCTGTGTGGCATCCGTTAGTTCGCCACCCGCTGTAGCGCCTGCAGGTTGGCTAGGCCCCGCGGCACCCCTTGCCCTTGGGCCCCGGCCCCAAGATGCATCATAATCCTCCTCGGAGCTAGTGTCAAACGTCTTATGCCCCGTGCACTTCTCCCTCGGCTTGCGCACAGTCCGCTGTCTAGGATGGGGTGGCAGGCCTGCTCGCCCCGATGCCTCTGACCACCCAATGTCCTTCGCGAATTTAAGACACAACTCCAGCAGCTCAGCCGACATGTCCTCCATCACGGTATCCACCGACACGAACTCCTCCCTAATGGGTTCTAGTACATTTATGTAGGACCCCAGGGTAGCCTTCCAAGCTTACACTGCACACACACCATGCAATTTATCAGCAGTACTTCTGATATTTTATATGTGTTTGAATATGTGAATGACACCACAGTGAGAAACAATACATAACACCAACAACACCATCACTGAGTGATTAGTAACAATCTCTCACCAGTGGGGTCCATCATAGCCAAAAAGGCCATCTGCCAGACCCACGTAGAGTTACTGAGTGCCTCTTCTAGTTTCCACAGCATGTCACTGCAGAATTGGCACCAACCCACTGTATGGCCCCTTATTTTCCACGTCACCAATTTTGTAAAGGAAACGCCGGAGGTGCATCAGCTTGGTCAGAGCCTTGGAGCCCGTGGGGTATGCCTCCGCCTCCAGCCTCTTATAGCACCTCTTGATAGATGCCAAGATTGGGAGGAGGGCCTCCAGGTAGCCCCATTGTGTAATCTTGATGGGATTATTGTATTCGGGGTGTAGCCCAAACCATCTGTCGATGGCCTTCCTCAGGCACACAACCCTTTGCAATATAAAAAATATACTATTCCATCGAGTTTCCACAGACCTGACCAGCTGGAGTACCCTCCGTAGGTTGGGCCTCCTGCCACCTTCACCCGACTCATCGGAGGGTACCTCTGATGCAAACACCCCCTCCTCATCACTAAAAACTACGTTATTACCCTCCCTTATTATTTCCACTTGCAGCCTTGGTAGCTCAACTGTGGCTTTCGCATTGGCACGCATGTGGTTCACCAACAAGGAGACCCTGCCATCGTCGGGACACATGCATAATGTTGAGGGAACCAGCCTAGTTTAGTCTTATACTCTCTAAGAGAGTAAGGACACAGTGGACGAAGGAGGATTCAGAGGAAGCCCAATGTGGCTGTGATGGCCACCAGCAAACAATTGAAGACAATGGCCGATCAGATGGATCGGGAGGTAGAACAGCAATCCGCCGTGTTGGATGGACGTTTCCCCATAGCATCGCATGGAGTCTGCCTGGTCTTCGCTCTGGCCAGTCAAGAAAGCGTCTGGGATATCTGATCCAGTCTTGCCAGAGAGGATGGACCAACTGTGCTTGTTTCCCAGCAAGTGGCAGCAAAGGCGCCAAAAACGGTCGAAGAAGTGGAGGCGCAGGGTGGAAAGAAGGCGACGTTGCCGTACATGCCAAGCTGAGGAAAACAATGCTTCCAAGGGGCAAGATGGGGTGCCTGAAAAGGTGAAGGAATCCTTATCAGAATTGGTGGGGGTCCCCAAGTACCTGGTTGAGAGGACGGAAGCATCTATAGATCCCACTGTTGCGAGGAGGTCAGACTCGGGGACCACAAGAAAGGATCACCTGCTCTTGATCAAAGCGTGTCCGATAACACACGTGGCCACATTGGTGGATTCGGGTGCCACTTGATCATTTGTGAGTGAGCACTTGCAAACCCGACCACCATTATCATTCATTGATGCATATTCCTCATTGGAATTGGCAAACAATGAGGCTATCATCTCGACAGGAATTGCATCAAACGTGCTGCTATGCATCAAGTCAATGGTCAGCAAGGTGTCTTTGACAGCAATGCCTATGATGGAGGGTATCCAAGTTATCCTCGGTCGGGATTGGTTGGATACCGTTAATCCACTAGTCGATTGGAGGACAAATTCCCTGGTCCTGAGAAATGGGGACAAATTGGAGGTTGTCCAGGGAATCAAGACATCTGAATTTGCTTTATGCAAAATTGTTGACCGTGGCTTAACCGGTCTCTAGCATGCATTCCACTCTCTCAAAAATGATTCTGCTTCAGATCCTGATGGAAAATGGAGTGACCAACTTGCCCGGTTGAGTTCCCCATCGTTTTAGGAACCAACTCCTACAGTGAATCAATGGGCACGAGTGCCAGGTCGTCAGTCACCGACCAGGCAGAACTCACCGAGGGTGGTTGAGTCTCCTCAGAAGGAGGTAGCAGACACGGTTTTGCCAAATGAAACTCCACATGTGAGTGAAACCTCAAGGGACAAATCCAATGGCATGCACAGGAAAAAGATCAAGGTGGCTGGACGTGTTGTCAGCCAACTTGTTCGCCCCAAAATCGACTTTATGTCAATGAGGCAGGTGGCAAAGAGGGCGAACAAAAGTGATCTACCCATGCTCTTGTGTTTGTTGTGGCCAACAGAACTGCCTAAAGACAAAAGAGAGGGAGAGAGATACCGGTTGATGAAGGAAACTAGTCTAGTGAAAACTGAAGTGCCAATTGAGGAAGTTATCCGAAAGAAAGTGCACGAGGCCAACCTAGCTATACGGGAAGAACTCAAGGGAATTTTGGAGGAATACAAGGAAGTTTTCCCAGACAAGCTGCCATATGGGCCAACCCCCGAAGAGAATCGTGGATCATGAAATTGATACGGTGCCAGGGCAGACGCCACCTCACAAAAGCCCATACAGGCTGAGTGTGGCAGAGCTAGATGAGCTCAAGCGCCAAATTAATAAATTACTAGATCAGGGGTGGATTCAGCCTAGCACAAGCCCGCACAGAGCGCCAGTGCTATTCATCCCCAAAAAAGATGGCAAATGGCGACTCTGCATTGATTACCGGGCATTGAACAAAATAACTACCAAAAATTGGTACCCTCTCCCGAAGGTTGAGGAACTCATGGAACGACTGCACGGGGCGCAGTATTTTACAAAGATTGATTTGTCCTCTTGATATCACTAGATCAGGGTGAAAGAGGCAGATATTCACAAGACTACCTTTGTGTCCAGATACGGTTCACTCGAGTACACGGCCATGCCCTTTGGGTTGTGTAATGCGCCAGCTACCTTTCAGCAGATTATGAATCATTTGCTGAGAGATGGCCTTGATCAGTTCGTGCTAGGCTTCCTGAATGACATTTTGATATATAATCGTACCAAGGAGGAACATCTATAGCACATCAAGGCAGTTTTGGACAAACTCCGGTCGGAGAAGTTTTTTGGGCGACTACCGAAATGTGACTTCTTCAAAACCGAGGTCGAATACCTTGGCTTTGATGTTGGGAAGGATAGCATCAAACCATCTTTATCGAAAGTCAAGGCAATTTTGGATTGGCCATCGCCCGAGTCCGTCACAAACGTTAGGTCATTCTTGGGGTTGTGCAGCTTCTACCGGAAGTTCATTCGCTGGTTTAGTGAGGGAGCTGCACCCTTGACGGACTTAACCAAGAAAGATAAGCCTTGGGTCTGGGGTGACCAGGAGGAGAAGGCATTCAATGGGCTAAAGAAGGCTATGGTTACTGCCCCAATACTACAGCTCCCCGACTTTGAGAGCGAATTCACCGTCACAACAGTTGCATCAGAAATGTCGGTAGGCACAATCTTGCAGCAGGACTTTGGTTCAGGACTACAACCAATCTGCTATAAGAGCCGCAAGCTAAATCCTACTGAGACAAGATATGGGACATATAAACGGGACTTGCTGGGAATCGTTTGGGGCAGTGGGGAATTGGTGGCATTACCGTGCCAGCCGTCATTTCACCATCCAAACAGACTATGACTCATCAAAGAACTTACCAAATTAACCCATTGTGAATAAGAGGATTTGGAAGTGGGTTCAAATTCTTTAGGGGTATGATTCTGACCAGGTCCACATACCAGGCAAGAAAAACCCCGCAAATTTTCTCACCTAGAGAAGTCTCAAGGACGTTAAAGAAATGGTACACATCCGGGAGGAGGAAGAGTCATTGGTCAAAAGGCTATTGTTGGGAGAAGATAAGTTTGACGATGGTATTCAAAAGAAATTGGATCAGATTTTTGCAAATACTCGTCCAGAGGTGACCCCAGTTTTGGGTCAGGAAGAAAATTCAGGACCATCAATGTTGGTCGCCCGGTTCCGAATTTCATCGGAAAGAGATATAAGAGAGGGGATTAAAAGAGGACTTTGTCAAGACACTTGCTGGGCTGATATTCTATCCCAACTGAAATCAGCCCAGGGCAGCTACATTACTATTGGTAATCGAACCTACCGGTTGTCACGTGGATTATTGGAGATGAGGGACAGCGACAAGCACCGAAGAACACAGTGGTAGCTGGTGGTGCCAGATGTGCCAGACATCAAAAAGCAAATTTTAAGGGAATTACATCAAATCCCTTATTCAGGCCATCTTGGCTACCAAGACATTGAAAAATATATAGTGTTCTTTCTATTGGCCCGAGCACACTAGAGGTGGCCACTCAAAGATGCCATCCGGTCCGTTAAGTCCGGTTCGTTAATTTTTATCAGCTGTCCGTTAAATTTCGTTAAGGAAAAAGGGAGAAAAATTCAGAAAAAAACGAAAAAAAGTCCAAAAAAAAAAAAAAAAAAACCAAAAAATCACAACAACTGCGGCTAGTTGAAAATCTAGTATGCATAGGTTGAAATAAAATACAAACATACTCTCTAATAGCGAATTCCATAAACTATAAATATGATTAAAACCCAAAAATCCCCAAAAAATCCAAAAATCCGTCAATTTTTGGTTAATTTTTGTCTTTTTTCGTTATTTTCCGTTAATTAAAGGAAAATTAACGGAAATTACCCTCTGTCCGCTATTAACGGATCTGGGTGGCCACCTCTAGAGCACACCCTAGACATTCGTGACTTTGTCATGGGGTGCCCAGTGTGTCAACAAGAGAAAGCTATCCACCATGTGCCAGCTGGACTTTTACAACCCCTCAAACTCCCAAAACAGAAGTGGGCAGACGTCAGCATGGACTACATAATGGGGTTACCTAATCAGAGGTAGGGAACGATGGAATTCTCACCATCGTAGATCGAGCCACAAAGATGGTGCACCTTACACCAACCAAACAGACTATTATGGCTGCTGATACTGCCCAAGTCTACTAAAATACAGTAGGAAAATTGCATGGGATTCCTCATTCAATCATGAGTGACAGAGACCCCCGCTTTGTGTCCAAGTTTTGGCGGGAGCTGTGGAACATTCTGGGAATCACCTTGAGGATGTCCAGTGCCTACCACCCTCAGACGGATTGTCAAACTAAGGCAATGAATAGGGTGGTAGAGATGGTGCTGTGTTGTATACTGCACGCTGGGTAGGAAGGTTTGAACTTGGAGCGACTGTTATCCACCGTGGAGTTCGTCATCAACAAAAGTCCAACGCAGGCCACTGGGTACACGCCATTCTATCTGAATTATGGCTTCCATCCATGTACTCCGATGGACCTTGTCCGCAACACTGACTTCACCTTGATTGAAGGAGTCAACCAATTTGTGGAGCGGATGGAAGGGAACTTCACTATAACAGTTCAATTTTTGCATCGGGCTCAAGACAAAATGAGGATGCAAGCCGACCAGAAGAGAAGGGAACAGAGGTTCAGTAGTGGGGATCAGGTGTTGCTCTCGACAGAGCATTTGAAAATGAAGAATACACTGATCCGGAAGCTAAAGAAGCGGTTCGTTGGGCCATTCTTTGTTGTCCGTCGGGTGGGATAAGTGGCCTACATGCTCGACTTACAAGAAAAGTGGAAGATCCACAATGTCTTCCACGTCAGCTTGTTGCACTCATTTAGGACGAGTACTTGGATGCAACCCACTACATCTGGTCAGGTGGAGGAGTTGGAGCCCGAGGAGGATGAGCCGTATGAGATCGAGAAGTTACTGCGTTGGCGATGGACCGGCCTCAGTTCCAAGAGGCAAAAGGAGTTTTTGGTGTTGTGGAAAGATTATTCACTCGACGATGCCTCTTGGACGCTAGAAGTGAATTTCACTTACCCAGAGGAACTAAAGAAGATGATTCAGAGGGACAAACCAATAGAGGATAACTAGGTCCACTGGTTCACTTAAGGTTTCGAGGGCGAAACTACCCCCAGGGGGAAGTATTGTGGTGTAGTTAATGTTTCTCTAAATAGGAGCTGGGAAACGGAATGATTAAGATTCTCATGGGAAAGTAGATTCTATTAGGAGTCCGTAGGTTTTTGACCCACCCTAATTGGCTTAGCGGTTGAGGAGATATGGTTAGTTGAACATCTAGTACGTTAGGGCCCTCTCCTGGACCGTATTTGGGGATGAGATACTATCGTTGGATATGATACGATACGGTGCACTGCATTGTCATGTAACACATGCTTGTGGCCGCCCCCAAAGGGTGACCACCTGACGCAGTACTGTTACCGTTGTTTCCCCTGCCTCGCGCCTCCCAGCGGCTGCACCCGCGAGCTGCACGGCACCGCGCACCCACCGCGCGCACAGCCGCCCCGCGCCCGGCCATCCCTGCGGCCTGGGCCCACGCTGTGTACCCGAAGACACAAGCGCCCTGGAAAGCCCGTCGGCGATCCGGCGGAGGAGGCCCCGTGGCCTCATTGGGCACCTCGGCGGGCGCCATCGCCCGCATCGAACCGAAGACCATGCCAATAATAATACATGAGCCTGATGGTTGCAATTATAAGAAATATCATATCTTTCCCATCATTGATCCAAATGAGATGTTCTTTCCCTCGTTGAATAAAAGACCAAAATTTCATCTCATTCTATCCATATCTTCCCACTCAAATCTGGATTCTTGAGAGAAAATTTTTGATATCTTTGTAACCATTGGATACCTAGAGCCCAAACTTTGGCACCGAATAAAAAATCTAACTAATTCAGAAAAGGTCAGAAGACACCTGAGTACGTAAAAAATGTCAGAAGAATGTAATGACCTCATCTAAACTATAACCTGTTCTGAAAATAGGTGCACAACCAAGTCTAGGCTCGCTGGAAGTTTTAGTTGGTTGTAAACTATGCCGACATGCTCCCATGGGCGATACTACCCGATTCCAACCCCTGCGATCAAACTCCCTGTACGGGCTGGAAGCTCACCCACCTCTCCGTAATCCTTCCGGTTTACATTGTCTTTGGAGTGTGGAGATCGACCATGCGGCTCCTTAAGCCATGGCGTTTGCGGGACCCGTGTCTGACTGCATGGTTTTTGGGGGCTTTCTTTTCTCTCGGCTTCCGCCTGCATTATGTTCCGGCGGGCTTCAAGGCCTCTCCCTTATCCATGTTTCCCCATGGCTACTTTGTGTTTGGTTTGTCGACATTGATAATCCGGCCGGGTGGATGGGATGGGCCTCCTGCGGCCCCATGGATGGCCCTTGGCCGTACGCTACGATCTTGGTGCATTGCTCCGATGTCTCGACGTGGAGCTCCTTAGTGTGCCCCTTTGAGCCTTTTGGTATAGTTTTGCCACACACGCATGGGTTCCCGGGTGGTTCTGAGCAATGAAGAATCGACGGGGGTAATTCCATTACATTGCTATAAGTAGTGTCTCGCTAATGCTTCCACGGTGCTACATGAGTTTTTGTACATTGCCGGCCATGCTGGATGGTGCTTCACACCTGCTTCGTGCCTACGGTGGCTACGCTAACAGGCCCTGTGGCCCACAGGCTGTGGGCATCCCCCGGAGCATCCTGCATCCCTGCGACATTATCCTGGTGCTGGGAAGATGTTGCCACTAGCGTTCGCAATCATCCTAAGCTGAGTCTGGGCTACGTGCCACTGGTCCTGGCCCTCACAGGGCGCTAGCTGAGCTCTACTAAAGGAGCTCTTTTGTTAATTGGTGCCCCCAGTAGAAGCCGATTTCAACATACTTCTGCACATAGAGCATATTGAAAGCAGCTTGCTTCATTCAATATCTGTTGAAAAGACGATATGTATTCTTGAAAAATATCCTCTTGTTTCCTGTTGTTCCATGTCTTGCATGCGTGATTGCAGGTTCAGCACCACAACCATTGTGGGCAAGTATTGAGGGATCCAAATTGGCATTGTGAGCACGTCCTGAAGAGGCACAGAGGATTGGTGCGGTCATTGGCTATGACCAAGGACTGGCTGATGTCTGTGTCATCAGACAACACTTTATGTGTGTGGAGATTTGGGAATTGGGAGTTCACACGTGTAGTAGTGCTTGAGGGTCACACGGGTGGAGTGGGACCATTGGCAGTCAATTTCTCTGGGTCACATGATCTAGCCACAAAGATTGGCAGTTTCGGATTTGGGATTGCGTGGATGTGCTAGAAGGCCATACCAGGTGGCTCCGAGCGCTGGTGGTAACAAAATATCATTTATATTGTGGTTCTGGTGATTGCCACATTCGTGTATGGAGGCTCGGAACATGGAGGTGTGAATCTATACTTCACGAGCACACCAAGGAAGTGCCCTCATTGGCCATCAATGATTGTTTCCTGTTCTCCACTTCGATGGATAAAACCATTCGAATATGGAGGACAGAGGATGGTGAGTGCCAACAAGTGCTTCAAGGGCACTCCAGCTCTGTGTGGTGTTTGGCAATCAGTGGTGACTTTTGTTTTCGAGCTCCATTGGAGCCACTCGTGGCACAACCGGAGTATTCGTGTTTGAAGCCTTGCCACTTGGGTCTGTGTCAGAGAAGTCAGTGGGCACAACAACAATGTGAATTCAAAGGCAGCCAGGGACGACTTGTTGATTTCCAGCTCAAGTGACAAGACTGTCAGGGTATGGAGGCTTGGCACTTGGGAATGTATTCGAGCCCTTGGAAGGCGATACCGGTTTAGTGACAGCAGTGGCGGGCACTGAAGGATGCCTTTTTTCTGGGTCCAATGACAGAACCGTTGTAGTGTGGGGTGCAGTGGTGTGGAGGTAGTATGTTGACTTATGGTACTTGAGATCTTCAGTGAATTTGTCAATTCGGATATTGTTTCGTGCTTGCAATGCACTTGTGAAAACACATTGCACTGTTGATGTTTACAAAGATGTCATTAAACACATTTATCGAAAAACATGTGTCAATACAGTGTCAAGAAAAACGTGAAATATTCCAACCAGCTCTCAACGGTCCACCACCAGACCTCTCTTTGGCAGCAACACGACATTTTTGTTACAACCGAGAACGCACGATGAGTGTGTGTCACATCATTTGTCAGATGACGTATTCTGTGTGTTAACGTGTTGGTACCTTGATGGTGACCTTTTCGCACCCAGCCTGGTCGCCTCTTAGTTATTGTGCCCCTTCAATGGTAGCAAGTGTTGTCCCTCCACTGGCTTGAAAACTCCAAAGGAGCTGCGGCAGGGGGAGTTCTGTGGCAATATGAGTTCACGTTGTTGCCATCAAATCGACGGACAAGAAGCGAAGAAGAGGCCAAAATGATCATTGGCACACAAGCCATGACTTGTTCAGAATCCTCCCTGCAATCTTGCAATCTTCATGGAGGCTCCAAAAGTATCGTGTCACCACGCCTAATATTGTGCAACGATGAATTCTTCAAGGTCCATGCATTTACAAGGCAACAGCTCTTGCAGCGAATGACAGAGTTGAGGACTGCAATCGCGTCATTCGCTTGCCGGGGGATGCGCTCCCCGACTTCAAGGGGCAATCGGTTCTCCTCATTCTGCTTCATCTGTGTAGACTGAAAAGACTTGGATGGGCTGTTCAATGCAAAACTGACTACAGACAGCAAGCAACAACTTTAAAGTCAGAGAATCTTCACCCTCACATAATTAACTCATTGCTGAGGTATTCAGCGTCAACCCCACAACATCCACCCTCCTTCCATGATGTTGCACCATGCACAATGCATTGGAAGTAGCTGAATGATAAGATTGAGTTCACTAGCTGAAAAATTTTCAAGCGCAAGTCGCCCTGTTCAGGTGAACAGGCTCTAAGGGACCAAAAAGTGCTACAGCAACTGGCAGCGCCATCACTCTCGAGAGCCGAAGACAAATGCTGCATGAAGTGCTCCTATCGCGCCCCCCAGTGTGGGACGCCCTTGCCTCTTCTTTGTTTCTGGCATCTGCACAGTACTCAAACAATATACATTCAGTGTCGTCTGGACAAACACTGGTTCAATATGCCTATATGCACAGTTCTGCCTTTCATAGTTCTGGTTCGACTCCTGCTGAACTTGGCAAAACGCTGCAACTCAGTAGATGACTGGCATTCCTGGTACCTTGCAACTGTTTTAGGAATGCTGTTTGTCTCTCAACTGGCGTTCACCTGCCTCTTACTTCGTGCACAAGCGAACTCAACAGAGGGCCATGCAAGCCAGTATCCAGGACAATGAAAGAAGTTATCAGTGTACTGCAAGCAACAGGATGGTGCCCACTCGCCACATTCAGGACCCACAATGTTGAAAATTACACATGCTGAGCACATGCACCTACCATACTAAGAGACATCTTTCTACTATTGACAGCCTTTTGAGCAGCGGGTTGGGAAAAAGGCAAAGGGCTGTGTACAAAGTCAAGCACCACGATGGCCAGCAGGGTGCCAGGTCTCCACAAGGACAATGCGCATTGTTGGTTTCATAGCTCCCAAAAACACAACATTGCTATGCACCAGGGACGTTAGTGCTTCATTGCTACAAAAATGCACTAAAATACATTCAGGCCAAGAAGCAACCTAGCAAAATTATGCTGGGCACTATGGACACTTGACATGTTCACCACATTATGACAACATGGGTGGGTCAGTTGCACTCCCCGCTGTCCACACTGCCCCTGAAAATAACAAAATGTGCATAAGCAACGCCCTGGACCTACTGCCTGAAACAGTACAGGGCTTCACAGCAATCCACACACAGTGTCTTGCTTACCCGCCTGAGACACATCGAATGTGAACATGGAGTCATGTGCGCATAGTAGGGATGGTACCTGGGCTGAGAAAACCCGACCAGGGTACCCAAAGTTTCCAGAACTTGGGTACCCGGGTTTACCCAGGTAGCCCAGGTACACTTGATACCCAGGTAATCACCGGTGGCCGGGTACCGGGTACAACCGGTACCCGGATCCGGGTATATACCAGGGTACGGAAACCGGTTTGCCGTGCATTTGGCTGGCTTCTGTCTGACTGAGTCCACGACGACGACGGTGCAAACAGTGCACAGTTTGCGGATGGAGGTGGTGGCACCCGTCCATTTCCATGGACGTGGTATTTCGCCGATGGATGGATGGCGCGTCCACGAAAGGGTGGAGTAGCAGGCCTCCCCTGAAGGCCATGGGAGGCACAAGATCCGCAGCGGATCTCTGCCTATGCATGGCGAAGCGTGGTGCCCACTTGGGCTTCTTGAGGGCGCCAATGCCACTCACGGGTGCCAATCAGGGCACCCACGGGTGGTACTAGTCGGTGGCCCCGAGGAGCAAAAGAATGGGAGTGGGAGCCAGTGCTTGGCCTCCCAATCCTGCTGTGCCAATGTGTGTTTTGAACGCAGGCTCTGGACGCAGCGCAGCTCGTAGTTGACCTTTTGGCGTCTGCCCCTCGTGGGCGCCGATTGATGCCACTCGGGGATGCCAATCAGAGCACCCACGGGTGCCACCAATCGGTGGCCAGGAGTGGCAGCTATGGGAGTGGGAGTGGGAGCAGGAGTGGGAACCAACATTCGGCCTCCCACTCTCGCCATTTTGTGGTGGACACAGCCACACACAGTGCGGTCAGGGGTGACCTTCATGAAAACCAACGCAGTGTGGAGCAACGAACCAAATGACCGCTGGTCAATTGCGCAGTACCCGGGTCTGTACCCGGATAGTCCAGGTACCCAACTGTACCCGCCTACCTGGTTGCAAGGGTTGGCGTGTACCTGGGTGGGCGGGTGCAAGAAAAACCAGTACCTGGCCTGGATACCTGGGTATCCTGTACCTGGGTACCATCCCCAGTGCATAGCCACACGTTAGTCAGCTGTGCATATGCTTTCTCACCTTTGTTGGCAGAGCGATCTCTTCTGTCTCCAGTCCCAGCCCCAACTGCTGAGACATCGAGGCTCCCCACACATACACCCCCTGGCCTTCCACAATGCATTGAGAAACTGTTTGGCAAGCCAAAACTGCTGAAACTCGGAATCCAGGTGGCAAGCCGCCAGCTTCCCCATCTCCCTCGTGCACAGGCGTCGGCACTGGCAGCGGCGCAGGATCGATGCCACTGATGTTTAAATCCTTGCCATCTTCGCCAAGTCGGCCCAGCACTCCATTTGTGGGAGTGCCAAAACTGTAAACCTTCCCTTCACAGCTGAGGACTAGTGTGTGGTGTTGCCCGCCAGCTGCATCCTTGATACCTCCCAGACTGGACAGCGCTTTGATCTCTGTGGCTCGTTCCACAGAATCGCATGGAGGGAGCCCCAGTTGGCCCTGGTTGTTCAAGCCCCATCCATACACCTTTCCGCCCGGCAGCACCGCGAAACTGGCCTCTTGGCAAGCGAAGACGTTCTGCACATGCGAGAGGGGCCCTCTTGCCATCTGAGCAGGTGCAGGGACCAGCTGCTCACCACCCCTCGCCAAACATCCCAAATCACCAACCCCCCATGTCAGGACCTTGCCACTGCCAGTCAGAGCAAGGCAGTGGCTCTCTCCCGACGAGATCTTCTGTACAGATGCCTCCACCACGGTTGTGAGGGTGCGCTGGTTCAGGACCCCCGGAGAGAACCCAAATGGCCCAGCGTTGTTGCGGAAGGAACCGCAACCCAGCACCCTCCCCCCATTGGCCAGCACCAAGGTGTGGCTCCCGCCAGCGTTCACACTCTTTATGCGCATGTTGGCGTCGGTCATGACCATCTGCCCTGGCAGGTTTTCTGCTATGCAGCCTTCCTTTTCATCAGCAGACCATATGTTGGAATCTTCAGTGGGACGGCCCAGTGCCCCATCATCGTTGATGCCCCAGGAGAAGAGAGTGTTGTCTGCAGCCAGTGCCACGGTGTGCATGCTTCCGCATGCAACCATCCTGACCTTCACCTTCAACAGGAAGCAAAAAAACAACAGGGTCAAGCAAATGGGTGGGGGGCTCTACAGCCCAGAAAACTCAGTCAAAACTGACTCAGGAGGGCATCCCGACATCGCCAGCTTGGTGACAGGGCTTGCTTTGCCATGCTTTTGGCACATGTAATTGCAACAGATTTCCACCACTCAGGAGGGCGTTGATGAGACAAAACAGGGATAATACAACTACTGCACACCTAAAACAACAAACTGGTGCATGGTGCATCCCAACAATCTATGCATTGGAGTTCAGGGGACCTCTACAAAGCCAAGGCATGTACCAGGGAAAGGCAAGCCACTCCCTATCCCAGATCAAATAACACATCGATTTCAGTTGAAACTGGCTTGCCAGCTGTTGCATCCAAAGAAACATAACGAGAACTTGTCGTACACTCTTCATATGGGCAGTCCGTAATCCACAATGCACTTCCTCTCATGAACCTGTAAGAATTCTCAATCAGCAGATACTGATGCTTCCACCAGTTCCACCAGGACACAACCAGTTCCACCCTGCCATTGTCTCTCCAGGTGCAAGGGCCTTGGTCTGTTATGCGTTTTTGACAAAAAAAACAGATGGAATTCGCACAACCATCTCTGGCTATGCCCCTTACCTCGCCTGGCAGGGACAGTATTCGTGGCCTAGCTACCTCAGGGATGTCATCGCCCAGCCCAAGTTGGCCCATCTCATTGGATCCCAAGACAAAGATGTCGCCCTTGATCAAACAATCAAAACAACCCATAAGAATCAGCAAAGCCTCTCTTGAACCCTGGAACAATGCAATGTGGTAATGCGATTTTGCCATTCTGCAAGATATTCTTTTGGATTCCAAAATATTGCATCACACTCAAGTCCAGGTGCCAAATACAGTCCCAACAGATGAGATGTGGGCCTCATGCCACCAAAGAACAAAGCGGTAGGCGATTTGAAACCCCAGAGCTCTGCATGGTGCTGCAAATTAAGTTGTTGTGGTCTCAATGAAGCAGTAGATCGATTCATGACACATCGCCACTCAGATCAGCTCGTCCGTCTGTCCCAATCCAACCAGGTGGTCACATGCCTGTTATCGCATTAATGATGCAGGGGCAGGGCTGTGTAATTTGTCCAGACTGCAATCAACAGCGAAACTACGTGGTCATATGCCACAGCAGGCCGCCTCAGCACAGAGAAGACCAATCAGAATAGGCACTGATCTTGCAGCAATTTTGTGAGGAAAAGAACTCTTGTATAAGGGGATAAATCCACACTGGGTATAGCAACGATGGCCTCTAGTGTTCTCACAATTGAATGACAAAGCTGCACCGAGAAGTGCCTGCACAAACGAAATTCCAATCAGAAATTCTGGGTGAGGGGTCTAAATATTTGAGTTTGAACAGCAGTTTTCGCTCCCTGACTGGCAATCATTACCCCTAAACACCCCCAGAAAGAAGCGATCATTTTATTGATGGATGCCCTCACCCGTTCGCCACTGCATTATTTCAAGGAAACCAAAGAGGCAAACTAACATTACCTCAACAAGCTCCAACTTGGCTGTAGCCTCTATCACTTCCACGAGCTTGGCATCAGTGGTGCCATCAGCTATAACCCCGGACACAGGCACCTTTCTTCGTTTACTGGTCTGGCTGGGCTGACTCAGCTCCTGTGACAATGGAGCCACTTTCTGTCTCTTTCGGCTATTCTTGCTTTGCACCCTGCATCAAGCCACAATTTTCTAGCCAAGTCATGAATACAAGTACAAACAAACAGACAATCTGCATTCGTATGCGCCATACACATGAGCAACCTTGCATCATGGCTGCCCCATGAGGCAGCCTTCTCATCCATGTGTACACACCCAGTGTTTTAAAAGACCAGGAGGCCGAGACTCTGGCAACCTGGCAGGTGGACACTGAAAGCAAATGTGTGTGCTCTCTGCCAATCTGCCGATCCGGGCGATGCAACGCCCAGCGCGTGCACGACAGTGCCATGGTGCAAAGAAGTCTGGCACCTGCGTATGTGCTTTCAATCGTGTATTGCATGTAGACTAGTGATGATCCCAGCAAATCTTGTGCTGTTCTTGTGTTCATGAACACAATGTTGCGTGTACACAGCAACTGCATTCAGCCTTTCTTACCATCTGGTCAACAAAGGGTGCAATACAAGGCTGCAAATGGGTGCACCTCTACCTGTGCAACATATGAACGGAATCCAATGCAAGCAAACATTACCTCCTCTTCTTCTGCTTGTCAGATGAGAGAGACTTGTCCTGGAGAAGCAAACCACACCACCACAGTGTCAAAATTCTAAAGTGAGAGATGCAGAGCAGAAGACAGTGACCTTCAGCAAAACATCACAGGCAAATATACACACAAAGCCCACGTGGGGCAGGCAGGCATCGAATGGTGCCCTGCATATGACACGTTTTGCCAATTGGACAGCCTTGAGTTGCCAGTGCCTACCGTGCTTCCATCCGCTCTCCTCTTCTTGTTGTCCATCAGAATGCTGTGCGTCTTTTGGCTAGTGAGAATGCCATGCGTTTTCGCACTGGACACCTGTCGCGCATGACGAGGTGGGAGGATGCGCCTTTTGGATCCCTGTTCAGCAGCCAGCAGCATATGTACAGTGGGCCAACTGGAGATCAGATGATAAGTGCATGTATGGTGCCAGAGGACCGTTCTGCCACTGTTGTCAACAATATTTTGCTTCTGTCATATGAACTACTCAGCAGCATAGGTTGTCACTGAAAATCATGTGTCTGGGGAACGCTAGAGAAGTGACAACCATTAAATAAGGAGGCAACGCGTTTGATGATTGCCTGCTGCATGGTGGAGGTTGACACTGAAAATCATGTGACTGTGGAACGCTAGAGAAGTGACAACCATTAAAAAAAGGAGGCAACGCGTTTGATTATTGCCTTCTGCATGGTGGACTAAAGTAAGCAAAAAGGTGACGCTTGAGGTTTCGATCGTCCAGAAATTCAGGACACGATGCCTGCCTGGTGAAACAGGAGGGAGCCAGCCGTGAGCCCACCTTCCCACTTGCCCCAGACCTATGCACACCAGCAACAGGAACACACACAAAGCAATTCTCCTTGCAATTCTCCTGCGGCAATCCAACTTTGCAAGTTTCAAAAGACCAAGCTCCTGGGCTAACATGTTGTGGTGTTGGACATGATGAAAGGATGGGCAGCGTGAAGATACTTTGCCTGCCAGAGAATGAGCGCCGTGCTGGTGGAAGGATGCGGCTGCTTTGTAGAGATATTCAGTCATGCACAGTACAGTTGCCAAATGTGGCCAGCAGCGCACTGTGAAACAGAGAGCAAAGGCCTCGGGCCTTCCCCAAGAGTCTGTACAATTTTCGCCCTTGTAACCTGGGAGATTCGGAACGTCACCAATGGACGACAATCACTT
Organism: Ostreobium quekettii; assembly: GCA_905146915.1. Classification (NCBI taxonomy): domain Eukaryota; kingdom Viridiplantae; phylum Chlorophyta; class Ulvophyceae; order Bryopsidales; family Ostreobiaceae; genus Ostreobium; species Ostreobium quekettii. Next base: position 4,638 of record CAJHUC010000379.1, on the reverse strand, counting down.
GGAACACTTGGTTTGCTGATGGATGATGTTCATGAACGATGCTCTGAAACGGTGGGCACCGCCTCTCCGAACCTGATCTTCGTCATCAAAGTCGCTTGGCTTCTTTGTCTCCATTGCGAGCCACACGGCGGGCGGGGTTCACCGCCGCCACTGAATTTCAAGGACCCACAAACGGACCGGGGAGCGGCAACAAGGACGCCAGATCTGCAACCCCTGCGCCCCGTCGTCACCGTCATTCGAAGGACGGAATAACACACTTCAATCAACAGCATTGGGGCGGCACTGGAACGCCCGATGGCCACAAGTGGGATCGTTCCCAGCGGCAGCCTCATACTTCCCTTCCCCTACCCTCACACCCACCCACCCACCCACGGAATACGCGGCCAAGGCAACCGAATCAAGGCTGCCTTCCAACCATAACCGCGCCTTCCACCGATCGAGGAGAAGGGCCGCAGGGCGGCAACGACGGCCCCAAAAAAAGCGCGCCCTCCCGCCCAGCGCCTTCCCAGCCAACCGACGCGCCACCGCCCCGTCGCTGCAGCCCAAAGAGCGCACAGCACACACACACACACAGCCGTCCGACGACTCGGATTTTCTGGGAAAACAGCATCGCGAGCGGCGAATCGCGCCACCCTGCCGGGGCAATCGGGTTCGGCGGACGAGACTGAGGCAGGGTACTGCTCCACCCCCCGCGCCGAATCCTGGCGACGCGCGGGTGTACCTCGAATAGCGGACCGCCAAGCGTGGTGCAGGTAGAGCAGAGTGCGATTGGTGGGGGGCGGGCGAAAGCCGCGGGAGCGGCGTGAGGGACGCCCTGGGAACCTCACCACAAGTGGTCCGCCGCGGACTGGAATGCAGGCGGGTGGTTTCGGGCGGGACGAGGGGCGCGGGCCAAGGATGGTGGGAAAGAGGATTGGAATGTTTCTGTCAGGGGCAGCGGTGCCAATAGGAGGGGGGGACTTGCAGCAAATCAGGGTGGGATGTCACAGCCACCGGTAGGAGAATTGGGAGAACCGACATTTCCAGAGCCAAAATGGCGCCTTTGAAACAGGCAGCGTACAAGAAAGGTGTCTCAACTTAGTCCTGGACCAGGCGAGGAAGGGGCAAGAGCAATTTCTGAAAAGAAGACAAGTTAGTTGGAGTTATTTGCCACAGTGCAAGGATGAATTGTAAGTGCTGGGATAGTTTGCTTCACTTTTTTAAGTGCAGTGCCTATAAACACAGTAGGAAGATAACCTTACTGTACTTCAAATATGTGCAAACCTTCCACATCGTAAAGTAACAGCTGGCCTTTTTGTGCTAAGCGATAGTAAAGAATGTAATGGTATCCATAGATTGATTCGGAGCAGCCAATAAAGTAACGCTCTGGCTAGCTTCAAGTCCTTCTAGGTTCGCCTCAATGCGTAGTGCCGCTGGGCAACAGTGCTGCACCCAATAGCCACTTGTGAGTCGCCCTTGCCGCTGACAAACCGGCACCCGCCTCGATGCTTGCATTCTTTAGTTTGGTTGTGTTCCTAACTGTTCAGCATAGAGGGCAACCACACTACCATAAGCACTATACATCTATTTGGGGAAACAACATTAGGATGCCACATTTTGAATCAACCATGTGGGTTCGAACACGATACTCCATCATTATATCGCTTTGAAAATGGCAGAACCAAAAATGGCGTCCCCATATGGCTTTGGATTCGCGCAACGACGTGGTGAATGTAGCTGGCGCCCAATTAGGGCTGGGAAATTTCCGGTCAGGTGAGCCCTTCCTTTAAAACGCGTCATTAGATAAAAAAATTGGCAAAATGTTTCCTTGCTGCCGTCGAGCAACCGCATAACTGTGAGACCACATGCGCAAGTAAATTATTGCAAGGGTTGCTGTTTGTTTCTATTGCATTCTGCATCGGTACATTCTGGCAGGCTTGGTATTTGCATGTGCGTTTTTGTTTACTTTTTTGCGTTTACGTTCTTAGGCGTAAGTTACAAAATTGCCAAAGGGGCTATTTTAAAGATATTGTAATGCTTGATGGCTCGTTGGGTCACCCAGGTTGCACGATGAAAGTCGCGGACATTGATAAATTCTCCGCCATCTCCAGCACCCGCAATACAATGTCCACCTTGCCCTCAGCAAGGGTAATGGCGGCAAGGAAAAAAGATTTGTTTTCTACCTATTCCAGCGCGTCTGACTGCCACTCCCCAGACTCTCCAAGTCTGTATGTATTGTCCTTATATACACGGGGCTGTAGTTAGGTTGTATTTACTTACTGTTACGCGTTTTCACGCGTAAAAATGTAAAAACTATTGTTGCGCCTAAAAACGTAACACTGTTTGTGTTTAAAGCGTAGATACGAAGCCTGTATTCTGGTATGTAATACGACTTGCACTAATTGAATCTGAATCAACACCCTGCCTTTCCGAAATGGTGCTTTTTAATAAAGGCTGGCATGATTTAGACAAAGAAAATGATATTTTGCCCTTGTTTTCTCATGGGAGACGCCATGCTGAGATGAAGCGCAAGCTCACCAATGAGTGGCAGAAAATACGTGAAGAATAATGAGGAAATAGTCAAATTCGTTTGGTCGATGATTGTATGCGACGGCATTGGTATCGCAACTGACAGCGCACTTGGGGCAATTGTAATTGGATATTTGATACGGTTTGAAACGTGGAATGTTCCCAGCACCAGACACAGGCAGAGCATTCTGACACAGGGGGTAAATTCTCCCCCCTGGAGAGGACCGACAGCCCTTCACAACCGCTCTGGGGGCGCCCTTCTGGGGTCTTATGTCACAGGTATGTGGGATTTCATGGACTGGACAGTTGCACCTGTAATTTGTCCAGCAGTTTGTATTGCCGGCAATGCGAAAGTTTTGGGTGCCCAAAACTGCGCCCACGGGACATGATGCGGAGGGGAAGAATACAGAGATAACCATCATTGGAAATTTTGTAGGCGTTGATGCAACATTGACGGGTTGATGCAAAAGGGTTAACTAACAATGGTAATCAACATTGGTGAGCTGCACTTGAATCCATAGCGCTGTGACGTTGCTATTTATTAAACCTCCAACAAGGCACCTTTGTGCAGAGTCAAATCGGCACCTTTGACATAGGCGATGCAAAAGAAGCACCAGTCTCGTCCTAATCCTGGACGAGGCGGTGAATGGGCAAAAAGACTTTAGTCCGTGCTGGTGGGAGATGTTGGCTAGGGGGCATGGTTGTGCTGTAACTGCTGAAATTATTTGAGCTAATTAGAGCAGCGTTTGCTGTCCATCGCATTTGTGTGAACCAACATTTCCAGCCCCCAAATGGCGATTTTGACGCAGGGGATACAAAATTGGTCACGATCTACAAATTTGCTCAACAACGTAAGCACAGGAATCATTTGTCTAAAAATGGATGTCTTGCATCCCGATCATCTGTTGCCATGACTTGATTTGGCAGCTTGCATTCATGTGAAATCAAAAACGAAAACCTCAATGTATGGGGGGTAAATTCCAACGATTGTGTAATAACGTTTCAGGTATTCAAATCTTTAGCAGTTGCTTCATTCAGTTTTAAATCCCAATGCCACACAGCGCACATATCCTTAATGTTTCCATGTGGTAGCGCAAGAGAATGTGTGCGAAAAAAGGTACCTGATGCTATGATTGAGACAAAATTTCACTGCAGCTGTGTTGCGCACGAATGACTCACACTGCAGATGTTTGGATAGGCTTGGAGGCTAAGCGCCAGTGGGTGCAGCGTTTTGTTGTGTCAAATGCCTGCAGCAGGTGCTGCAACATAAGCGGATCCTCACCAGGCCTCATGTGCGCTGCTCATCATCAAGGATATGCATACAGTTACATATAATTAGCAGCCATGGAGGAAATTCCACATGGAATCCGCGTTGTGCGTGGGTGAAATTGCCAGCAATATTGCTAACCCACTTAACTAGATGCGTGTCCTCAGACTGACCCACAGTGTTTTTGGGCATCAAATCGCACTGCCCCCCTCCCCGCAAAATCCCTGGAGACCCGGATATTCGGACATTGGCGAGTCAAGGACAGGCGTACAGGTTTTCATATGGTTATCAATGGTAACCATTTTCATATTGTTATCATATGGTAACTTACCATATAATAACTGTGAGGATAAGAAAAAGGTGTATAAGTAGTTAAGTGAGTGTGGTGCATGGGGTACGGTCTTTATTATGGTGACATGGAGAATGATGGGGGAAAGACACGAACTAAACATACTTGCAGTGAATGCTATATGACAGACAGAACCATTCTGTAATCTATCTGGTTGCGGCTTGCTCCTTGTGCCTGGGGGCGACCGTGTGTGAGCGCGAGCGAGGAGCGCGAACAGCAAAACCGCATAACATGGTTTTGGAGCCCAGGTCGCGCCGGTCATGGAGACCGGCCTGGCGAGCCTGGTGGACATGCTGGCTTATTTTGCTGGCACTTGAGCCGGGGATTGAGGTCGATCTCGGAGCGACCTGCGGCGGTCTTGGCCGAGTATTGAACGGCCGAGATCGTCGCAGGCTGTGGCGCAAAGTGCAGCGATGGGAGGCCTTCCACGCGTGGCGAACATTCGCCCACCATTGGCGCAAACGGGAGTGGTGGAGACGGGAAGATTCGGCGGACGCGGGAGCGACCTCGAACT
>CAJHUC010000378.1:0-40045 GCA_905146915.1 Ostreobium quekettii | reverse complement strand
CGACAAGCGGAATTTGCGAGCCTGGGGTGTCCTAGTGAGGGCGCTCCTAAGCGACTTAGGATTAGAGATCAAAGACTCCAAATCCATCTGGGAACCAGTGACTTCGAAGGCTCACCTCGGCCTGGTTGTGGACTCATGGCGGGCCATGTTCCTTTGCCCGCCGGACTCCTTGAGAGTCCTCCAACAGTTGGCGAAGGACATTATCGTCAACAGCAGCTTGAATGCATGATTGGTCACGGCCAGGAAGGTGGCCCAGTTCCGCGACAAGGCGAACGCCTTGGCCCCGGCAATTGCCCCAGCCCAGTTTTTCCTGTGCGAGCTCTTCTCCAGCCTATGGAACAAACAGAGCTGGAGCTCCCCAGTGCGCCTCAGTTGCGAGGCATTGGCGGATCTCCGTTGGTGGACGCAAGTTCCAGACAGGTGGCAGGGCAGAGCCTTTCTACGCCAACCAATGTCAGTAACGATGGCGACCGACGCCTCGGATTTTGGATGGGGCGCCGCCTTGGAGGATCCCCATTGCCTAACCTCGGCCCAGCCCCTGATAGCGCGAGGCTTCTGGACGGCGCAGGAGAGGATTTGGCATATCAACTACAAAGAGCTGGAAGCGATCCGTTTGGGGATCAAGTGTTTCTTGTGGAACTTGACCAACCAAACAGTGCATCTACAAACGGACAGCCAGACAGTCTGCTGCATTTTGGAAAAATGGCGCTCGAGGGCACAACCTCTGCACCGCGAGCTGCGTAAACTGTGGTGGCTGCTGGACACACATTGCATTACGGTGCGGCCCCAATGGATTTCAACAACAGAGAATGCGATTGCAGACGCGCTCAGCTAGGAGACGGACAAGGAGGACTGGCGCCTATGCCACACGTGGTTTCGGCGCCTAGATCTGCGCTGGGGCCCACACACTATCGACCGCTTCGCCAGCTGCCTCAACCGCCAAGTCGAACGGTTCAACTCAAGGTGGGGCGACGTAGGGTCAGAGGGCGTGGATGCATTCGCCCAGCACAACTGGCCCGAGGAGAACAGTTGGTGCAATTCCCCCTGGTTTCTGCTACCTCACATGGTTCAGCTCCTTCACGATCTTCCGCGCGTCCAAGCCACCGTTCTCGCCCTGCATTGGCCGGGCGCGGTTTGGTACCGACTATTGAAGGCGCTTTCCAACGACTCTTGGATTCTGCCTCAATCTCCGACCCTCTTTCTACCGGGCGGGGAGGCGCAGGTGCCTCAGGGAGCAGCACGGTGGCACGCCGAGGCTTTTCGAATAGACAAGGCGCTGGTGACCCACCCCTCACGCCATTGATCCAGCCAGGCACACCGCTGCCGCTCGCCACTTCTGGCCTCCTTGATCAAGACAATGAGCAGAGCATAGTCGAGGCCCTCCTTTCCTCGAATGCTCCATCAGGCCGCCGCTCCATATTGTCTAAGTTTGGCAAATACTGGCGCTTCTGCTCGGAGGCCAAGCGCAGGTGGAGCCCCATACCGACTGAACAGCCGATGGTCTGGGCTTACATACAATCTCTGCGGGACAGCACTCGCATCCAAGTACAGAGCATGCCCCAGTACACCAGCGCTATTGCCACGGTGCTACGGTGGCTGGCGTTCCCCGACCTGCGCCCCCATGACTCGGTCGTGGAGCAACTTCTCAAGTTGTGGCATCTCAAGGTCAGCCCCCTTATCTCCAAGAAGCAGGCTGTGCCACTCCCCACTTCGATCGTCCTTCAGCTGGCAGAGGAGGGGTGCCGCAGGCATGCTCCACAGGAGATCCGTGCGGCCTTGGTGGTGGTTTTCGACACAGCCTTTTTGTCCCAGGCTGATTCTTCCTTCGCGACGGAGGTAGGCGATGTATCCATGTTTGAGGGACCTTCTCCGGCGATCTTGTTTACAGAACGCAGATACAAGGGCAAGCAGGTCGCCAATCTATCGTTCCGGCACTGCAGTTTTCAAACGGCAGGCATCCCTGCCTTCCCTTCCTTGTTCAGACGGTGGGTGGCTACCCGCCATGCGGCGTGGCTTCAAGCCAACAGGCCAGAGTCTTCCCTTCTTTGGCAGCTGCCGGACGAGCCGGCCCCTACGGCCAGGTTCCTTGGGACCTGTTTTGACATGGCGAGCCGGATCCATTTCCGTGACCTTTTCGGTGATGGTGTTCGTTACACCCACCACGATGTTCATCGCGGGGGGGCCACCGCCGCCTTTGCGGTTGGCGCACCCCTCCAGCGGGTTTGCTACTGGGGTGGATGGTCTGTTTCTTCCGACAGTGTGACCGAGTACATTGACTTCACACACGTCGCCACCCCCTCCGATTTCCAAATGTTTGGCTGGCTACGAGGGACGGGGGAGCAGCTGGCCCAGCAGTTCAACCATCTCTTTCAAGCTACAGCTCCCTCAACCAGCATTGCTTCCCCTGGCCCTCCTCCGCCTTCTTCCCCCAGCTCCTATTTCGATTCGGGTGACGATCTGTAGCCCCGTCCAGGCTCAATCTACCTTGGCTGCCCTGCTTCCCCTCCACTGTCTGGTCAAGCTCCTCCCGCCTTCGGAGGCTCGTCCTGAAGCCTGTCTACGCTTGGGGCAGGGGCTCTGGGCCCCTCATTGTTGGAACGATGGAGGCAATTCAGATGGGAGAGGCTCAGCTGGACCAAGTTTGATTGATTGCAAGCAGATGTTAGCAGGGATTGAACACTTTGTTTGTATGTCTGATGTTTGTAGACAATTTCATTTCTGGCACAGACCTTTGGTCTTTTGTGCCTGGGTGGGAGAGGACTGCAGTGTACATTTAAGTGGCCTTTACGATCAGCAAAGAGAATTTAAATTGAACGGATAGGCCAGGGCGGGACGATTTGTGAAGGACACTCACGCAGTCTGGTTTTGGCATTTTCGTCAGTCAATGGACACCTTCTCACTCTCACCACAACCGAGGTCGCACTCTTGTTGTAAGCCTATGCACCTCGCTGTGTCCCCACTATTTTCGCACCCACCCGCCCCCCCGCGTGGTTGGTGGTTTCACCTTTGGATACTGGTTTTTCTGTGGGATGTGCTTCGACGTGACCTACAAGTAGGGCCTGAAGGCAATTCAGATGGGAGAGGCTCAGCTGGACCAAGTTTGATTGATTGCATGCAGATGTTAGCAGGGATTGAACACTTTGTTTGTATGTCTGATGTTTGTAGACAATTTCATTTCTGGCACAGACCTTTGGTCTTTTGTGCCTGGGTGGGAGAGGACTGCAGTGTACATTTAAATGTTGTCAAGTTTGGACAAGCCTCACACTGCCAGTGTTTGAGGCTGACAGGGAATTTGGGTACGCTGAATTTCCCTACAGGGCTTAGGATGTGAGAATACACGGCTGCAGCAGCCGTGTAGCAGGAGACGGATGTACCATTCGAAAGGGCGCCTCATGGAAGTAGATAAGCAGTGCGTTGTCCTGTTTCAAATTCGGGTCACATATCCGACATCAGATAAAAACGCTGACAAATTCTTGACTTGGATTGCGCAATCATACGACTGTTTGTCACGTTTCTGGTGTCATCATGACGCAGCAATAGTGCTCTCTATTGCTGTGTCATGATGACAAACAGGCTCAAGCCATCCTCTCCCAGCAGAGGCCGCAGCTGCTCAACGATCCAGCACAGTGGAAGTTTTGGCAAACATTTAAAACAAATGTTAGACAAATATTGAAGTGGTGCAAGCGAGCGGACGCAAGTATCGATTTAGGTGCTAATGTGGAGCTGACAGAGATATTGCTAGCAAGGCAAAACAACGCATATGATATGTGATTTCCCACCTCGGATTAGGCAAGACGCATTCAGGCGAGTATCTCCACCCACACAACTTCAGCTGAAATTTTGCGTGCTGTTGTTTGCTGTAAAACCGTGGTTTGCGGCGCCAAAACATAAAAATTTTACCATTCAATTAGCTGTAATTGTAGATAGTGACTTGTGAAATAAGTGGAACACAACGAAAAGCATCTTTTGTGATGTTATTTAGTTAATGAGAAGGTCAAATCCTTGGGAAATATAGGAAGTTCGAAAATATCGTACTCAGATTTTGTGGGTACATTTAGTTTGCATTCTCATTAGTTCTCGTCAGAATTCATTTTGAAGAACTTTCCACAGTTTTGCGAAAATTGGAGAATTTCGGAAGAAGCGCTGATTGTTCAAATATTCTCCGGAGCAGTGAGATGAGCCACGATGACCTGGTCACACATTCTCGACTCGTCGCGAGGTGCCTAGAGGTGATTCAGAGAGATTCTTCAGCGACAGAAGTGGACATCAAAGATATGCACACTGTGCATTGCACAGGAACAGTGAGATCTCAAATTTCTTTAACGATCTCATTGGAAACACCAGGGAAGACGTGAAGAATGTTCTGCTTCTTGGAGAAGGAGACTTCTCTTTTTCGCGCGTCTTGCTGGAGTACTATGAATCCAGACGCCGGATCAAATGTGCAAAGAACGGAGGCCCTGAATGGGAAATCAAGCTGTTTCCAACGACAAGAGAGAAAATGTCGCTGGTTCACAGGAGCTACGTCCGCGCCAGCGAATGTTTGGAATACCTAATTGAGAGAGGGTGCGACGTCAAGTTCAAGTACAATGCCACGAACATGAGAAAGGTCAAGATCGACGAGCACCATCATGGGCGGATTCCGTTTGACAGAATCGTGTTCAACTTCCCAAGCCGCAAGAACAATACATGGCGCTTCGACAAGCAAAACCGCGGGCTGTTGGGCGGGTTGATGTCTTGCGGGAAAAAAACACCTGTCCGAGGAGGGCCAGATTTGGATTACTCTGGGGAATGTACAAGACCAGAGTTGGTGTTTGAACAAGGAGGCCAAGGCAAACAACATGAGAGTGGTCAAAAAGCTCCATTTCCCAATCGACGCGCTAAGGAGATTCGGTTACAATCGTGTTCGCGGCCGCGGATTTGACAAAGATTTTGAGTCAAGTGCGACTACTACGTTCGTGCTCGCGCCCTGCGAATAGCCGAGAATAGATGGACAGCTCCGCAAGCTTGCGCCATGTCCATGGACGGACGAAAGCTAGCTTCCTGTACTCTCAAGTGAATGCTACCGTCTGGGTATCGCATATGGCGCCCCCATTTGCATACGGTGGTGCCATATGCGAGATCCCGACGACGTGCCATACCGTCGACTGCCAGCGTTCAGTAAAGAGTCCGGACAGCGCTGGCAGCTGCCAGTTAATTGCATCTTGTTTGACAACCATAATTGCTAGTCGCGAAGTAAAACACAACGGTGTTTGCGCATTTGCACAGAAAAATAGTATTTACATATTTGCGCGACTGCAATCTGCGCTCAGGATTGGTGGCACCAAGTTGAAGGGTTTTGAAGGGCGTCTTCTGGTCTTCTGGGACATGGCCGAAAGCAGTGGTTGACGGCAAGCGGATTGACTATTTTTTCACAGTGAGGACGCGTTAATGCTATCTAAGAAAATTCTGGAAACACGTGCCTTGCCTGAAGCAGGTGCACATTCAGGTCTGCTTGATCTTGGCGGGCATGCATTCACTACTGCGTACTAGCACGAACAAAATTCGTGATGAGTTCCGCGTTATCAGGCACGCAATACGTACATTCCTTGACCTGATTTTAAAATGCGGTACAAAATGCTACTGTAGTTCACCCTTACAGTATTATCATCATCAGTGCCTGCAAAAGCGGTTGGATGCCGCGAACCTGCCATAAAACTGCCATTGACGTCAATGCCTTAATGGAGTTAGTATCGAGGTCGTGTCCACTGACACGTGAAGCGCATTGCATCAAGAAGGTCGAATTTTGCAAATGGGGATCATCACATTTGATCCTCAAGCCATTTGCTGATCAACACCTGCATACACTAGCAAAGAAGTTACCTAATAGCACTCTTGCAATCACACATAAAACACATTTCATCAAAGTTCTGCACGCTAAGAATACAAAAATAACCCAAACCCGTAAACTTTGTACACGTTTGAACACGTGTTATTTGTTTCTTTTTTCCCAGTGATGCCGAGCACCATGGAATCTACCGGAATCGTAGATCTAAAAAAAGGATCTCAACAATAAACAGTCTTTTCTTCCAGCAATACTCACATATTGAAATTGGCTGGATCCCGAATTTCCCCAGCGAGTAGGATTTGCACGCCATGGTTGGCATGTTCCCATGGTTGGCGGACACCATCTGAAATCTGGGACTCTCGTGGCCACACAAGCTGTATGCTTCCATTTCGCCCATCGCCCATATGGGAGGCTATGCATAGCGGTATACATGATACATGATGCATCGATAGATCAGGAAGAAAGTCGTGGGAGTTGATCCTAAATGTGATCTGGTTGAAACAAAAGTTCGTGATAAGTTGAAGCAATACAATATACCACCTGCTGGACAGCATTCAGTGGCTTAATGCTGTGTGAACCTGCGAGGACTCCTTTGCCGCCCGCAATCGCAGGCATCTGCCGACGTCAGCAGAGGGTCAGCGTCGACGCTGCATCTGGAAAGTGCCGTGTCAGTGGAAAACGAATCCAAAACAGCGGCTTCAACAGCTTTTAGATCGTGTCTTCTGTCAGAAATCAAGAAAGCGACAAGGCGGGTCACGTCTTTGCAACGCCGTGGAATGATTTGTTCTAAATTATGAACCCAAATTGAGTTCATTGCACGGCAAATTGTACAATCACTGACATGAGAGTATTTCGGCAACCCCTGTAACGCCTTTAAAGGGGTTGCACTTGGCGGCCTCATTAAAGTGTGAAGTGTGGACGTCCCTTGTTGCTCGAACTGGAAGTGCAGCACAGTGCGTACACGGCTATTGGCAAGCTTGTCCACCCCCGCTGGGGTCGGCACGTGGCAGCCGGCCTTGGTTCGGTATTCGTACAGGACGCGAATGAGCGCTGTGAACAGTTGTGAAGCTGCGTGTTTTGGCAGTTTGGTGGACTTGTGCACTATGTACTGAAAACACTGACATTCCCAAGCAACGTCAAAACAGGAATTGGATCCGCGCGGCGTCTTTTCATGAACTGTGGCGAATGATGTTGACCATATGCGGTCACATCATACGCCACCGTTCATGGCGTTGCAACAGCGCACTGAGGGGTCGCTTCAAAACCAAGCGGGCGGTCTTTTGCCACCCGGATATCTGGGCCGCCGTTCCGTCTCTCCTTCCAGCAGAAGGCGGAGGAGCGCAGCGGCTTGACAGGATGTCTGCGGCCGGCGTGCTCTCTGCGCAGCGGCTGGTCGGACGGCTGTGCCAGTGGTGCATAACTTGCGGCGCCCATTGAGCGGCAGCAAAGCGGGTAGAGAGGACTTGCGCGGACGGAAACGTGAGTGTCCGCCAATTGCGACCCGCTCTTATCGCCACGCCGGAGTAGTGGAGCAGCAAGGGCACACCCGGCCCCATCCGTGAGGCCTTCCTGCCTCCCATCTGGCAGGCCTTCCCAGGTACGGGCGTTGTGGAGGGTGCGGAGTGGGAGGGAAGGGAAAGGATGCGTGCCTGATTCCGCGGCTGCGGGAACCCGCGGCGTCCCTCCGACTGTGCGCTGCTGAGGATGGCCCCTTCCTCCCCTCTTGGCTCTTCTACCTCGAGGGCGCCGATGCCTCGCTGCCGATGCGGACGTGACAACAGCATTGATCGTGCCGCGGGGATGCGCAACCGCGCCCCAGCCCTTGGACGGAATTCCCCGCGCGCCGACCTTGAGTCCTGTCGCCTCGCTGCCTGGTGCCATGGCAGGAACCTTATCACTCTCACAGTCATGGACAGCCCCAGTCTGGCCGTTCGGCCGGATTTGCAGCACTCTGGCTCAGGCGTCCCCCTCCCAGTCCTGACTGTGACGCCACACAAGCCAACCCATCCCGCCTCCAGCTCTAGTTACTCTCTGACTCGCGTCCTCCTGCTGTGCTTTTTTGACCCCGGCCGAAGCACGGCCAGAAGGCACCGCCCTCAAAAACTTGCAGCGTCGTCGCAACCCCCCACCCCTGCGCAGCGGTGACCGCGCGGATCGCGGCCTCCTTCTGTGTCGGTCTGGGAGGCCAGACGGCAGACGGCCAGAAACAGGAATCCGATCGGCCGATCAGTCCAATCACGTGCGCACGAGTCCCCCCACCGTTCCGGCACCTTTCGAGGGATTTAAGTGTGCGATGACGTTGCCTGCTTATTGTGCCTTGTATGGCGTTGCTGATGGCCTTTGGATCGTCCCGGCCACGAGCACAACGCGTTTGAGATTTACCTGCTTTGGTACGTTTTCCACGAGGTTTGCAGTGGTGGAACGCGATTTTCAGTGATTCATTCCATCGAGCTATGATACAAGCACAATGGGCAGCTTTCCCACTTTGCACAGGGGCTCCCAATGCATTGCTAAAAATGATCCGCAAATGAGTGACAGGAAAGTGAGTAACGACAATAACATCAGCTGGTCCTCTTTCGTCATCGGGACATGCACATCATTCCACCATATTTCACCTGGTCGTTCTTGCTGCAATAACGATGATAAGTTGTCGTTGAAAGCCTGCGATTGCCAGTGAAGATAGCAACACACCTGCTGCAAGTTGCAGACGGAATTGGCGTTGACACCAAAGCCAACCAACATTCAAGGCTGGGCATTGTATCACCGCTGTCCACCAGCGCATCAATCACCTTCTTGGATCAAGGCCCATCAATGTTGCAGCTTCAAAGTTCAGATATTTTGATATTCAAATGCATGATATTTGGATGGAGATTATTTAAGCATACGGTTAAAGTTCCAACCCATTTCCGGAAATGGCAGTTTTAAGCATTGTATTGCAATTGGCCTGCTGCCGTGTTGGGATGTCATCGCATGCACTCCTTGGAAGGCTGCCTGAACAGCAATACAACGAGCTCAGTTGAACTTCTTCGCGTTGCATTTCGCCTACCCCTTGCAAGGCGGACTTCATTCCGCCACGACAGCACCGGCTCATCTCAGACGGCCTCATCGATGGGTACCATTGATGTAAATCGGTTGAAAGTGGATCCACTCCATGGAGTGGCGCACCCGGATCCATAGTGCCAATCTGGAGTCACGTTGGTGTAGCTGCAGGTTATGTGAAACATTCACTATCAAAAAAAGGAACAAACAGCACTTTTTGCGCACACATCTATATGCATTTCATCAATGTTGTGCATGCTAAAAGCACGAAAATACCCCAAACGCGTAAATTTTGCACACGTTTGAACACGCTTTATTTGTCCCTTCTTTCCCCAAGTGATTTGCTGCGTTTCACTGAGGTTTGGGACAATACCAAGATATTTGCTTGTTGCTCTTAAATCATCTGTCGATTGAAGATCGGAATTCAATATTTGATAGTCTGTTTCTGCATTCTCAGGCTCAAGGACGTCAACCTGCCCAGCCCAAATTGGTTCTGCGAAATGGGGAACTCCACATCTGCGGCCACATCTGCTGCCCAAATCGCTGATGTGGATTATCCTACAGATACCACATCTACCGATGATGCTACATCATTCGACGGCACCGATTTCTCTTATGCGTTCCAACCTTCGACTGCAGCTGCTGCCCCCAAGGTCACCCGATTCCCTGATGCCTTCAGACCGGAGCCGGTGGAAATACCCAAGTTGGACAATTTGCCAAGTGCAGTGAGACATCGCAATGCGGGCGGCTCTGCCGTTGGGACCGAATCGGCCATCAAGGACAGGTCCACTGAGAAGAGCAAATCCAACAGCCGGCCCAAGTCTCTGCGCACTGCCAAGCCTTCCAATGCCACCAAGGCTTCCAATGACGCCAAGAATTCCAGCATTCTCAACGGCGGCATTGCGCTTGGGGCCGGCAACGGCGAGTCTCAGGGTCATGAAGTGACAGCCTACTTCGACGACCTCATAGGCCGGCGAACTGGGCAAGTTGACACGGTGCTGCTCTTGGGAGAAGGCGACTTTTCGTTTTCTTCCATGCTTGTTGAGTACTGTGCAACAAAATGCAGGGCGGGAGCCAGAAATAGCGCCAAATCGGAACCCGGCATTCGATTTTTTGCCACAACGGCGGAAAAGAAATCTTTGGTGGAGAAGAGTTACAAGCGAGCAACAGAGTGCTTGAGCCGTCTGCAAGTGAAAGGATGCGACATCGTATTCAAATTCAATGCCACTAACATGAGAAGGATCAAGGAAGACATCCGATTCGACAGGATCATGTTCAACTTCCCAAGTCGAAAGTCGCACACGTGGCATTTGCAGAAGACGAACCGAGAGCTTCTTGGAGGTCTGATGTCCTGCGCCAGCAGTCGCCTGTCCAAGGGAGGTCAGATCTGGGTGACGTTGAGCGGCCAACAAGATCAGCAGTGGTGCTTGAGGAAAGAGGCGAAGCTGCACAGCATGTGCGTGGAAAGAGTAATTGACTTCCCGCTGGAATCACTGCGAAGGCTGGGGTACACTCGCATACGTGCCCGTGGACACGACGGAGACTTTCCAACGAATGATGCTCGCACGTTCGTGCTCATCTGTTGCGGTTAGATTGAAAGGGAGGTTCGGTGTCGGTCCAGTCAATGGCCTGAATGCGGTTGATGCCTGAGGCGTTCGGCCGCCTTCGCATACCGGATCCTTTCCTTCAATTTCTTAGTGCGAATGCAGGACGTTGGGTGCGAATGAGGGGACTCGATGGCTTGCCAAGAACGTGATCGTGAATTCCGGAAAGGGCCTTGCCACAATATTTACAGCAAAGTGTGGTCGAATTTCCAGTGTCTAGATCGCAAGTCTCCGTGCACGTACGGCCTTGTGCCGTTAGGTACCATGGCTTCTTCTGATGCTCTGTGGCCCGCTGTTGTCCACATGCAGCATCTGCGGAAACTCTGGTCGGGGCGGTTCTCGAATATGTGACCAAGGGATCGGCTGGTTGCACCGGATCCCGCCGACGCCACAACATCATCAGCATCAACGGTCATCATAAGACCCCGTTCGGGCCTATCCGAGTTGCATATCGTAACAACAGCAAGCGGCCGTACGCGCTGTATCCTCGTCGATGCATACGCTCATACGATCACGGACCCTGTACCGTGTTGCACACGGACCTGCAATCCACTATACACTGTCATTGTCACTGGCCCCGCCAACCCGTCCAAAAGTCACCCTGCGCAGCGCACCGGTACGCTCGGAGCCGGTGACTAATTGTCCGTTGGACTGACCGGGAAAACTGCGTCGTGGACGAGCGGAGCTGGAGGCCCCGCTTGCGACCGGTGCAGGAGCTGAATAGGCGCGCTTGTTGCCCCAGCCACCATCGTCCAGTGGACCTGCCTCTGTCAGCAGCAACCCGTGCTTGGGGTTGCTCGCGGGCACTGTCGTGTCCGAGGTGTCCTCTCGCACCTTGTATTCTTCGAGGGTCGCTGAAAGCGATTCTCAATGGCCGATCTTGCGACCTGCGCCCAAAACCCGGGGGTATGGAATGCATGCCTTCGTCGTCACTCACTGCCCTCTTGGCGCGTTGCTTCACGGGCAACGGCACATTTTACCATCCCGAATTCAAGTTTGGTGAGTGATTCTCCTTCCTGCCATTCCCTTTCCGGCGAGTGCGGCAGGCACAGGTGTTGGGGTTTTTCCCAGCGCGGTGACACGGTGACGTTTTTGGCCATGGGCAGTGTCCGCAACGCTCTTTCGGCCGACTTGGCATTTCTGGTCCATTGTGGGACGTGAGCGATGGCCTGAAAAGCGTTGCTGCGCCACGCGCGCAGGCCAAGGGTGCGAGCCTGCCGTGGTGGCCACCTCCGTTGAGGTCAACCCTGGGTTTGCTTCAAACCTAGCGTGTTCTCAACCCTTGCTCAGCCAATCTCCAGCAAGGTGTTTGATGCTAAACCTGCACCACACGCGCGTACGCGTGTGCCGATTCGCGCGCATCGCCGATTCTCGATGGCCACGGCTGCGCTCGAGTTGTTCGGCCTTCCGGTGGCGCGGTACTTCCCATGTTCATTCGTGCAGTCGCCGTCGCCTGTAGATTCACCCTTCTAAAGGTCCAGTCTGGAAGGATCGATATTCTATGGCTGGGGCGACGCTGGAAGGGGTACTCGCCAGCCAGTCCCCTCGGCAAATGGCGCGGGAGACCTGAAAACAGAGTCCGCTAGGGGGGTGAGCAATGTGGGGCCAGGTGTCCCAGGGCTGTGTTGGATCCTTCCGGAAATCATGTCCTACTCGCTTCGAGGCCGACGTTGCGTCCCTGGTCGAAGATCGGGTTTTCCTTTCCCCCATCCCCCGGCCTCACACCCACTCCATATCCCGTGTAGTTCACGTGGCATTTTGCAACCTGCCGGTTCGAGCGACTGTGTGGCTCCCCCCTCACGCCTTCGAGCGGAGGCTGGCGACCCTCAGGCACCAGCCGTCGGGAGGCTATTCTCGATCCCGGCGGCGGGCACGCCCCCGCTCCCTTTCGCTGTCAGACTGCAGTGTCTGCGGTGTCGTTGTACCCTCGCGATCCGCACTGCAGCGGTGGCCCTCCGTGTGCGCCGACCAGCCTCAAGGCCGCCAGGGCCACGGTGGTTCGTCACGATGCGGCCAGCCGATGGCGACCGTTGCTGACCAGCTGCTGGCTAGCCCAGGGACCGCGGTGTTTGATACTTAACGAAGAACGGAGCACTTCACAGGGGAAGTGTCGCCGCAGAGCAAACCACCGAGGCTCTTGGCCCCCACTGGGTTCTGCGAAGGAGGGGAAAGTTCGACTGTGGAAAAAAATCACGCCGCAAAATACGCAGAAAAATTCTCGCGCGGTGGCCAGATCTCTCGAAATGCGCGAAAATCACACCCTCTCGAACATCCTTTGGCATGAAGTAAATTGCTGACTAAGTTGTTAGGCTGTTTTGTAATGAGGTCGTCAATGAAATATGAACTGCCCTGATCTCAAGTACAACCATGCCATGGGTGGAAAACGTCGCCAGAACACGACTGACAGTACATGGTTTGTTAGCATTTTCATGTGTTCTGCACACTATTAGTACATTGTTTTCAGCAATTTAACGTGGCTGAAGCACAGTATGTATAGCGTCGTATAGCCAGTCTAATCGGTGTGTACATGTGTTCCCAGTGCATTGCTGAAGGTGCAAATATTCATCGCAACAAAGCTCTTACAATTTCATATATTGGGCTGTTTGGTTATCAGAAAGCTTTCAACATTTTGGCCATATTTCATCTGATCGTTCATGACGCAACACTTACAGTACATTGTAATTTGACTGCGATTGCCGTTGAAGACAGCGAAGCCCCTGCTGCAATCTTCAGGCCTTTACAATAATGCTTACCAGCACTGATGCATGAGCGCTGCTGCACCACTGTACACTGCAATGACCTACCTTCATCATAGCCCATCAATGCTGCATAATGAGTGTTGCAATTTATTGATGTTCAAATGCATGATGGTTTAACTGTGGCTTCACAGCCTTTTCCGGAAAAGCAATTTTATTCCTGCGGATAGGTTGGAGGATCAATGCTTTGAAGTTTTATGAACCAAACAATGCATCAAGCTCAAAGCGTTCCAGAAATGTGCCTTCATTGTTATTGCCAGCATTGTCTGCTGGTTGAAGATAGGAATTCAATATTTGACAGTCCATTTTGTGGCATTTCCAGAAAGGACTGCGTCGACTTGTCGAGCCCAGACTAGTCATCTGCAAAAAGGGGCAGTCCAAATCTGCTGCCAGCAAGTCGGCCAGTACTGCACGCACAACCGCGTCTCGTGGTGTGAGGCAGTCTGCCCCTGGAACCCAATATAGCACCAAGAAGGGCTTCAGTGAACAGACCAAGTCCAATGGCCTGGCCAAGCGTATACGCAATGCCAGGGTTTCTGAATCCACCAAGGCTTCCAAAGCCGCCAAGGCTACCTGCGCTGTCAAAAAATGCGAGACTCCCAATGGCTACGATATGCCGAGGGCCGGGGACGGCGACTATCCGGATCGCGAAGTGAACGCCTACTTCGGCCGCCTCCTTGTGCCGCGCGCTGGCGGTGTGCGCAATGTGCTTCTTCTCGGTGAAGGAGACTTTTCTTTTGCTTCGGCCCTGGTCAGCTACTACGTGTCCAACTACCTGGAAACAGCCACAAATGGTGCAAAGTCGGAGCGCAGAATCCATTTTGTCGCCACCACGGCGGAAAAGATGTCTTTGGTGGCCACCTACGGGCGGGCGCCAGAGAACTTGATCAACCTAATGAAAGGAGAATGCGAGATCCTGTACAGAGTCAATGCAACAAACATGAGGAGGATGAGGAAGCATGAAAAATTCGACAGGATAATATTCAACTTTCCGAGTCACCTCTCGCACACACAGAATTTGCAGAAAATGAACCGGGAGCTTCTTGGGGGATTGATGTCGTGCGGCCGAAAGCGGCTGTCCAGGCCAGGTCAGATTTGGGTGACGCTGAACAGCCATCAAGATGAGGAGTGGTGCTTGACAGAGCAGGCAGAGCTGCACAAAATGCGAGTGGCAACAACGATTAAATTCCCTCTTGAAGGACTGCAGAGGCTGGGGTACACTCCCATGCGTGGCCGAGGACTCGATGAGGACTTTCCGACGCTTCATAGTCGCACTTTCGTGCTGACCCGTTGTGGTTAGCTTGAAAAGGGAAGCTCGGGATCTGGTGGATTCGATGACCTGTAGTATGTTTTCCCTGAGGTGCTCTACCCATTATGTGACCGGGTTTTCCTTTTTTGAGATCTCAATGCGAATTCAGGGCGCTGGACTCGAACGGGGCACCGTGGCGGATTGCCCAGCGGATGACAAGAACTTCAAAATAAATAACCCACATGCAGGGGAGCACGCTACTCAGCTGGCTAACAGTGGTTTGAACTGAACATGCTCATGGCCGTGAGAGCTTGTAAATGAAGCATGGATCTGTGGGGTCACGGTGACATTGGGGATTTGGGGTTGGCCTGTAACAGGTGCAGTTTAGGATGAGCGGGATGTATTTTGGTGAGCGGGACGCCTGTCGGGAGCTGTGGCTTTGCAACAAGGAAGCACGCTGCCCATGTCAACAGGCAATGATAGCACCATCGCCGCCATAATCGATGACAAGCGATTGAAGATGTTCGAATTGCTGCTATGAAGCGGCACATTGGGAATTGTAATTCGAGAGCTCCTTAATTTTTATTGTGTGTGGCATTATTGACATGCGCATATGCCCACAACAGTTAAAATTTTTCTTACTGGATGCAGAAGCTGACTGCTCTATTTGACGCTGGGTCGCCACCCCTGAGTCAGCGGCGCTGACGCGATGTCTTGCGATCTGACGCTTGACCTGCAGAACACATTCGGTGCCTGTGTCCGTGACCTCCCGCGTTGGCATGGATATTTTGGTGAATATCTGTATAAGGCTTCGTGTTTTCTTAGTATGTTCCTATCTACATTCATTTTCCCGAAAGCTATGCACTCCGGGGCTCCCCATTGCGCGAGCTTAGCTGGCAGACTTCGATGCCCGTTGCCATTGAATGGCATCCACTACGTTCTTCTTGTGAATAATAGTGTTTATCCTCCAGTTACTCCAGCGATTGACTGCCCCTGCCTAGCTGCCCAGATGAACTTGATCCTGAGTGTTCTAAAATCCCCACAATTATCCCGTCCTTCCTCGGAGCCACCATGACGTGCTGCTTGCTTTGCTCTACTATTTGGGCGCGATCCCTCGCGCTATGCTAAGGGGTATGCTCAGACGACGCCCACGAATGCCCATTTATACAGGGAAGCGCACATCTGCGAGCTGCCAGTACATCGCGCCATCTCACAAGGCACGTGATCCGCTCCCTTGTACAGCGCAGATCTCATTGAAGCCCGATAGGTACGGTTCGTCAGCAAGTTTCTGGCACCCCGCGGCCTCCAGCGAGCTGCAGCCCCCGGGACGCCGGTGTGCACCAGTCGTGTGCGACGCCAGCACTCGCGGCAGCAATCCCGAAGGGAGGCGCCCCGGAGGATGCTCACATGACTGAAGCCACTTCGGAAGTCAAGGCGGGGTCAAAAGTCTGGACCGCAGGCGCGCAGCAGCCGCTATGGACGCCGTGCAGCTGCTCGAGCTGGCGGGGCTGCCCGTCCCAAACAAGGGCTCTGTCAATGTAGGTGCGGGTGCCGTCACCAGCGACCCCCTTGAGTTATTTGACGGGTCTTGTTTTAGCGCTGGGGTGCCTCGCTCGCACGAGGTGCTGCCTTCTGAGGGTGAATTTCGTGTAGTAGCGTCCTTTCGCCCTTGTGACTGACGGCGCCTTTGCTGCTGTTACACGGGTTTGTGTTAGTTGATCTCGTCGGAGAGAATACGAAGTTTGGCTGGCTCAGAAGTAAGGCTAAAGGCACCGAATCCAAGCGCCCAAAATGGACTAACTTTGCAGATTCAGCCGATAGGTGATGTTTGGATCTGAATGCTCTTTGGGATACACAGTTCATGTGGCAGTCAACGGACACAAATTCCACCCCTCGAAGTGCGGTGAGAAGAACATTTACACAAAAGCTCCATATGTATCGTGAGTAGTGTTGCTCCTATGCGCAGATCCCCATCAAAGCGGTTGTGCTTGGTTCAAAGATGATATCGACCACTTGTTGTCTGTTAACAAGCACTTTGGGCCTGTATACATCAGTACTGGACAGTGCATTGAAAATAATCATATGAGACATCGGTTCAAAATTCAGCAAATCTTGGAAATTCAAGGCTCTACAAGATTTTCCAGCCTTCTGGGATTGAACAGCCCCACATCTCACAGATGTCGAGTGCAAAACATAGGGTTGCTTGGTTGAACAGACAGGGTACAATTGACCTCCGTTGGAAAAACGGTTCACTTGGTTAGATATGACATCACATAAGCAACATCATACGCAATCTAAAAGGATATCCTTGGGCCGCTTTCATCAAGGCACATTCACATGTATCATGGGGTGAACCCTGCACACTCATAATTGGCACTGCTCTGCAGACCGAAGACCTGTCGCAGCTGCTGCGCCCCGGCGATGTCTCCACGGAGCAGGCCCTGGAGGGACTCCTGCGCCTCATGCAGGAACTCTACGTTCCCGCCTTCCTGTCCAACAGCACCTGGCCGGAGGCCGTCAAGAGGGAGTTCACGGGCCACATGCACAAATTCATGGCCGGGCTCACGGAGGCCGTGTACGACGCCAAGGGCAAGACGGTGCTGTACATACCCAACGAGGACCTGGGCGACCCGGCGGTGGTGGCCAGGGACAAGGACGTGGTCCAGAGGCTGGAGTCCACCACCATACACTGGACGCGCCAGATCAAGGAGGTCGTGAACCAGTATGACGGCCTGGAGGTGGGCAACCAGCACGCTGGGCCCCTGGACGAGATCGAGTTCTGGCGGGCCCGCAGCATCGACCTGGGAGGCATACGCGAGCAGCTGGACGATCCCAGCGTATCCAGAATCGTGCAAGTGCTGGAGCAGGCGAAGTCCTCGTATCTGCCGCCGTTCCTGAGCCTCAGGAACCTCATTCAGAGGGAGGCCATAGCGGCGGAGGACAACCTGAACTTCTTGCTATGCTTGGAGGAGCCCTGCAAGGCGCTGTCCAGCGCGGCGCCGGAGGAGATACCGGATCTCCTGCCCAGGATTTTGAACTCCATGCGCCTCATCTGGAACTTCAGCCGGTTCTACAACACGCCCGAGCGCATCACGGGCCTGCTGGGCAAGCTGTCCAACGAGATCATCAACCGGTGCTGCGCCGTCATCAACCTGCAGGACATCTTCACGGGGGAGGTCGACGCGGTGATGAAAGTTCTCAATCAGAGCATCGAGGCGGGAGAGAAATGGAAACAGGTGGGGGATGTCGCAGGCCCTCCGAATCGGAGACTTCGATGCCCTGTGCGGGTCTGGTGCCGCGAGACGCAACAACGGGACATGATGCCGAATGAAGACCTCGATCTTCTTGCTGGACGTGCGCGATTATGCATACTGCACAGAATAACCATGTTACATTCTAAGTTTGGACAATGCTTTGACTGCAAAAAATGTGACCCATACATGATCTTTGCCTAAGGGAGGGCAAATTTTGGGCGAAAGGATTCCATACCAAAATCCGCTGTCGTTCTGCTGGGGGTTGAATTTACGTGGATGTGTCCACAAATCATGTCGCTTATTGCCAGCAACAGTTCCATGCCAAAAATGGAATATTTCACGCTTTCGGATCTAAACAGGGGGCTTCAACATTGACATGGTGTCCCATGACTTTGCAGGTGTACAACCGAATCGCCAGCTGCGTCAGCGCCAGGTCTGCCCGTCCGTGGGATTTCGACGTCTCTTCCGTCTTCGCCCACATCGACGCATTTCTGCAGAGGTGCCGCGACCTGCTGGAGGTATGCGAGGCGCAGCTGCAATTTGCGCCAAAGGAGGAGCTTCCCGTCTTCGGGGGCCTGAGGGGCCCGGAAATTGAGAAGAACATTCTGGACATTCAGGTGCGCTGCTGAAAGGAAGCACCACCACCGAATCTTGCCCCGGTTGTGGATTAAACGCTGTGCCACGGGCATTCTTGACCGACCGCTGATCACTTCGCTGGAGAGCTCATGAGGTCTGATCAGATATCAGAGTTTGGGCCAATTTATCGCAATGGTTCAGAATGAGGAATGCTGACCTAGCCACAAGGCCCACAGTTTACCAGTACAATTACTGCACTGTTGCGGAATATGTGGCATAAAGCTAGGACTTCCATTGTTCTCTTGTACCACCGTTGCCCTTGAAGTGTGAAATACAGGAGTCTTCGAGCGCAATAACCTTCCAGGTTGATTTCAATCCACCTCAACTTTATTTTACTATTATTAACTTCACAAATTTGCCCACGTCCCAGGTGTCCTTCAAGGGCCTGGTGGTTGGGCTCCAAGGCCTGACATACGATATCCTGGACGTCAAGGCCACCCGCTGGCACGACGACTTCAACACCTTCAAGACGGGCGCCAAGGACCTCGAGGTCATGCTCACCAATCTCATCCAATTCGCCCTGGAGGCGGTGTCCTCCCTCCCCTACCGCATCGAGCTCCTGGAGGCCTTCCAATCCATGGCGAAAAGGGACTCCATAAGGCGCTGCGTCGAGAAGAAGACGTCGGAGTTCTATTCAATCTTCATGGGGGAGATCAACGTGGTGAAAAAGCAGTTCGACGTCATCAGGAGGTCTCCGCCCAAGACGCCGTTTCTACCACAATACGCAGGGCCCGCCATGTGAGTGTTCCGCGCCACGTGAGTTTCGCTGCAACTCTTTCCGCTTTGGTCTGACCGTAGTGCAATCCTGCTGCTCCCTCTGGGAGTTTAAACGGAGCTCGCTGCAGCTACATCTCGCCCGTGTTCGATGTCATCATTGCGTCAGCTGACTGGTAGCGGCTGATGTTGCCTGGAACGCCAAACTGGCTCGACTAGGTTCGATGCCCCCACGCCATAAGGACGTGCACGCGAACCCGGGGCAGTTTGCGCGCATTGCGCCAAGTGACGCCCCCGCCAGCCTTCCCAGATGGACAGTACTTCCGGAATGCGAGCGTATCCTGTTGCTCGCCAAAGACTGAAGGGACGAGCAGTGCGTGCACAGGACTGCACCATTGGCAGCCTCCTGACTGCGACGACTGTTCAATTTACTCGTTGGCCGCGTTCGCGCCCAGCGCTGACCTGCTTTTTCCTGCGGAGGCACTCTGTAGCTTCGCCGGCCAGAAACGAGTTAGTCACTTTACCTCTTCGTCTGTGGACTACAGATGGGCCCTCAACTTGATGCGCCGCCTGGAGCAAACTTGGAATGCCCTCTCTGCTGTGAGGCACATGCTCCCCCAAGTGCGTACAGCTATCCCAGCTGAAGTCATTTCGTATCCACCCATTGGCGAACCGCCTACCAAGGTTTCAATGTTTGCAAATTTGTATACCAAAAAGGACCCCATCATCCATCTGCCCACTGCAGCTGCGTAGACTACGAGTCGCTGCATCAAATGCGAAGTCGAGAGCTCCTTCTGCCAAACGTATGCCATCATTTGTGGGTTTCACGGATTACCTCAACAGCAGTTTTAGACAGCATTTGGTTGGATCATCGAGTTGTCCATCAGTTTGTAAAATTTGTCCAAAAGTGGAGAATTACTGCCCCCTGCACCTTGAACACACTGACAGTCAGCCAGTGAGAGTACTTCGCTGAGATTTCCCTAAAGTCTTCGATTTCATCTGACATCGAGGTGATCGGAACATGGACTTTGCAGGTGCTGGATGCCAAAGAAACGATACAAGCGTACGAGCTTGCCCACACATCGATCGAGCAGTTCATCACACACATGCATGAGGAGTGGTTCAATAGCATAGAGAGCAGCATTTCGAAGGAGCTCAGCAATACACTCCTGACACAGGTCCGTGCTCAACGGAGTGATTGACAGATCGGCTGACAGTGGCGAACCTGCAAAGCTAAAGAAAACCAACAAGGCATGTTCTGCATCCTCACTGGACCACAGTACAGTCTGTGACTGGTTTACACCTGCTCGTATAGAATCTAACCTCGAGAACAGGTTAACAGGGTGCTTTGTAACGTGCATTGCCACATCCAACTAGCAAGCTGCACTTCCTTGTCTGTCAATTCTTTTGAAATGGAAACAACACAGCTTTAGCCAAAATTGCTGCCAGTGCAGTTCACTCATTAAAGCCCCAGGCACTGGGAGATTGGTCCAGTGCTTTTGTGTGTGGACGGCTGACTTCAAGACAATCGCATGAGAGTTCAAGCTTTGACAGTGTAGAGGAACTGTGACACTGCAAGCAAAGATCTTCAAATCGAAAAGTTGACATCCCACCAAAACTGCGTGGATGCCAGATCATTTGCTCAGTTCCATCAATGGGGTTGTGACTGCGCCTGAGATGGGGATGCTCTATCTGCAGGACAAAGCAGGAGGAGGCCTGCTCTCCATGAATTTCCACAAGGACCTGCTCTCCATGTCTCTTGAGGTCCATCACTGGGAGCGAATGAGGAGGGGCATCCCCTACATCGCAATGGAGATCCAGGCACAGAAGGAGAAGTACCGAGTGCTCAGGGAGAATGTGCTCATGGTCGTCCGTGACTACAACAAGGTGAGGTTCAGTTGTGGAGGAGGGATGTTTGAGGCTATCACACTGTGCAGTTGATCATGCACAGGGCAGAAACAACTCCATATTTGTGCTGCAGTCTTCTTGCTAAAACTGTGAGACCTACCGCCATGGGTGTAGGGTTTCGGATACAATCCCAGTTGGAAGGGTGCGACTTCAGCAAGAAGGCAACAGCACTAATTTGATGCCAGTGGAAGCAAGCGATGTGCAAGAGTGCATGGCATGGCCGTATGTGTGCCAGGCAATGGCTTGACTGTTGGCTTTCAGAAGAATCCCATGTGTCAACAGCTGCCATCAGCGTGGTAAGCTGCGTGTTTGGCAAAATAAAGTCAACCTACAGTCAAAACAACACTGCATTGACCCATCAAAGCATCAAGCGGAACCATTTGCAAAGTAGGCACGTCTGGCTACCAAACTTTAGTAGCCGTGTAACCACCCTGAAATTGGAACACTTTGCAACCCCAGGGCTCAGGGGGAGAGACAGACCTTTTGTAAACTGCGATGCAGATCCTGATGGCTCTGGACAAAGAGGAAAAGAAGCTGTTCCATGATCGCATCAGGTACCTAGACCGCCGCATCGTCCCAGGCATCACCAAACTCACATGGACGTCTGACAAGCACAGCCTTGAGTACTACTACAAGGAGGCCAGAAAGTTCTGCAAGGACGTGGATGTCATCGTCACTGCTTTCAAGGTACCTCACACTGACATCTTGAGCAGTGAACAGAGCAAAGGCCCCAGCCATTCATTCGTTTGGTGCACCTCTGTGACATCGTCAGCCAGTCAGTTGCAGTGCAGGTATCTGCCAGCAACATCTGACGAACAGCATAGTGTTGAGTCTGTTTGATTCCGTGTCCCAAATTGGACAAAACAGGGTCCAAAATAGTGGGTTTGCCGACCAGTGTCAGCAATGCTATTGAATTGCCCCCCTGTTGTTCATGTGTATCACTGTTTGCATCTGATGAAAAAAAAATGTTCCCAGAGCTAAACCTTGATATCTAAATTCTTCATCAATGCTCCTCTTTGACAATGGCATATTGCACGATGGCAGTGAGTCCCCTAACACGTTGAACAACCCCTGTTGTTTGTGCAGGCGGCTAATCACAAAATCGAAACACAGTGCCAGCTTGTAGCTGAGAACTTGTTGATCAGCGTTGAGAAAAAGAAAGTGTACTCACTGGCCGAGTTTGAGGAACGTCAATCTTTGCACCATGCCCAAGTGAAGAAGTTCTTTGAGCACTCATACGCTGAAATAAAGAACACGATGGCAGCAACGTACAAATTCTTTGAGAGCGACACGGAAGAGGTGCAGAGGGAGTGGGTGCGCTTCACCAAAATGATCGACAAGAAGATGGAGAACGCACTGAGGCACACTGTCAAAAAGTCGCTGCAGGAACTGTCTAGAGTTCTGAATGGAGACAACAAGACAGAGGTGAGGCAGTGAGTGCTGCACCACATTGAAGGCGTTGTATTTATTGCATTTTGTTTGCCAGTGCCTCATTCATGGGATGGCTAGATTGATCACTTGATAAAGTCTGGACTCAGTAGGCACCTCCACATCAATTTAGTTGCTTGCATTGTTGCTTACGCATGGCATCAGATTCAGATAAACAATTGTGCTTCAGGCACTTTGCATGCTTTGTTGATTTTCCACTACATCGCAGCCCATTCTGCAATGGCTGAGACACCTGCAAAGATTTGGCAGCCTGTCACTTGCGCTTTTGTGCACATACAGTCCATGAAAGATTTCCCAGTACACAATCATGCATGCTCAAGCTCACAAATTACACCCCAGGAACGATCCCAAGTGCTTGCCTGTGAGGTGATGCATTAGCGGACACTGTGGCATTGTGAGAGCCCAGCAGTACAGTCAATGCTGGCTTGTCTGCAGTCTCCAAAAGTGGCGCAATCTTGAGCAGTGTTCGTGCTGGACAAGGTAGTCTTCCACAGTACGGATAAGAGTCAGTCTAAGTACTTGCATAGAAGATGGTGATGCAGATTGTACAACAGGATTCTTTCCCTTTCTTTGAAAGGCAGTCCCACCATCTTGAGCAGGTGGTGCCTATTTTCCATGTCATGATGGTCTTGGAGAAGAGCAACCGGGTGGAGCTCCGGCCGACGATACAAGCGCTGTTTGATATGATCCACAATGTGTCACGAGAGCTGATCACGGCCATCTCCTGCGTCCCCCGCCTTGCTGTTCAGCTGTCCCCAAGGCAGCAAGCAGAATTCCAGGTGCTCGCTGCTGAAACCACTGTGTCCATTCGACAGGTTCTTAGCCAGGATGCACATGTGAGGGACAAATTTGACGAAAAAGATGTTCCAACAATATTCATTGTTGCTGCTTCACATTGAAGCCTGTATTGGACAATATGGAGCACTGCAAATGTTCTCTCATATGTTTCCTGGCAGCAGTATCAGGATTCAGGGGTGTGCTCAAGGCTTAGAAGTGCTTCATGGTGCTCGATTACTATGCACTCTAGAGCATCAGTGCAATCAGCAAATGGGAAAGTTTTGCTCTGCACCAATTTCAGCAAACCTTGACAGAATCATTGGAAGACCATGCGCACTTCTGTATCGGTTGAAAGTGGGCCATTCTTTCTGCGTCAGTTCACAAGTTCGGATCATTTTCACTGGTTGCATGCAGCCACATCTTCCATCGCCCCAGCACGAACGCCAAGTGGTCATTGCAAGGTCCAAAGGTGTGATTGTGTGCTGTGTTTCACAGGAACAAGGCCAAGGATTGCCAAAACCCTTGCCTTCTTTCTATGAAGTCATTTCTAACGACGAGGACACGACCTTGAAGACCATCGTCCAAATCACAACAGGGATCACTTCCATAGTGGATAAAGTACAGCAGTTCCTAAACTACTGGGAGAGAAAGTACAAGCACCTCTGGGACCAGGACAAAGACGCCTACATCCGGCGATACGAGAAGGCACAAAAGCCCCTGACGTCTTTCATTTCGGACATCACAAAGTACCTTGACCTTCAGGTAAGGGTGGGACTCATTTTGCCCATTCTCATCATTGACTGACCACATTTCCAGATGTTGCAATATTCAGCTGTTGGCAGGCAGGTTCACCCCACAAGCAAATCACATGTAGTACTGATGTGTTCTGCACTTTGCCAACCGGTGGCAATGAGGACAAGAACTGGCTGAATCCATCAGGTGACTTGATTCTGATTTTGATTCAGCTATCTCGCATGATTGGGAACATGCTGTGCTGGATGCCATATCGCTGCATTTCTGGAAGGGAGATCAACACTGTTGGGATAACGAAATTCACTTGCTATGGGGTTCTAACAAGCTGAGGAGAGCAGCTCTGCACAGAACCGCCGTTGACATCTATCAAACAGCAACAGAACACGGTCCCATCAGCCTCAAGGCAATACCAGGCAGAAGCCTGCAGACATGATGTCCAATTGCGATCAGCAAAGCCACCGAAGTTCAATCCTTTGCATCATAGGTGCCCCCATGGCACTAAACAAAGCAAAAGTCGGGATTCATGACAAGACAGAAGGCCAGCAGCAGGCCCTCAACTGTTCTCATGCTCTTTACAGAGCCAGAGCCTTTTTGTCTGCGAATAGCACTTTGCGTGCTGGCTGGTAAAGATTGGCTGGGCAAGAACACATGTAGCTTTGAAAAGCACTCGAGAAGCACTTGGCAGCAGAAAGGCAATTTTCGGCTGCAAGGAGCAGTCTTTCGAATCACAGTATCTGCACCCATGTTCTCACCATGGCCATGGCCCCTGCCCCGCTGATCCCCCTGCGGGGGGGCAGGGGCAATTGCACTGCATGCCCCGCTTCCCGCCACCCACACGGCACTTCCGTTCCCCAGGAGGAGGTCCTGGCGGAGGACGCCACCACCAACATGCGCTTCCTGCGCATCGACTGCGGCCCCCTCAAGCAGGCCCTGGTGGGCCACTGCGAGGCCTGGACATCCCGATTCACCGGCCTCCTCCATTCCCTGGCCGACACCGAGCTCAACGCCATCCACGACTACTTCCGATCCAGCACCGAGGCCCTGGCTCGCAGCCCCACTAATCTGGATCAATTGGCCGAGGGAGTTAATCTTCAGCGGCGATTGGTCGAGGAGAAGCACAGCGTGACGGCGAGATTCGAGCCGTTGAGGGAGAGGTACCGCGCGCTGGAGCGGTTCGAGGTGAGCGTGCCGGACGACCGGCTGGCGCTGCTGGAGGAGATCGAGCCAGCATGGGCGCGGTTCCAGGGCATGCTGGACGAGGCGTCCGCCACGCTGGAGAAGTCCAAGGAGAACTTCAGGTGCGGGGACCCGGGCTGGGGCGGGAATGAGACCGGAGCAGGGGCGGAATTGGGGACGGCCTGGGGTTTGGGCATCGGGCTGGGGCCCCATTATGCGGCTGGGGAGGATTGTGGCGGATGGCGACATGCGTTTTGGGCCCGGGCCAGGTTTTGGGGTTTGGGACCCCATTTGGGGCTTGGGGGGGAGGGTGGGGGGTGGGGGAGGGTGGGAGGGAGACTGTGGGGGAGGCGGGCTCTGGAGCGTTGCTCGCAGGGGTTTGGACCCTGGGAGGCGTGCGGGCGCTGGGGCGGGGCTGGAGGGGTGCATCCGGAGTTTTGGCGCCAGCAGGGGAGGGGTGTTGCTGGCGCTGAGGGTGCTGACTGGGCTGTCGGGGAAGGGGCGCCCGCATCTGTCCGTGCAGTGGGGTCTTTTGCCGAAAGCCGCAAACTGCTGTTGGGTTTTTAACCCTCCCGCATAGTAACGTAACGCTTGGCCTTTTTTCCAGAGAAAACAGTAAAAAAATAGCGCTCTTTTGAAAAAAAATTTGGGCGGAGTCACGTAAAAATAATAAAAATAACGCTCTGAAAACAAATGCGGAGCGAATGCATATCAGTATAAATATTTTCTGCGGAAGGGTTGAATATGCCACAGTAGCTACTAATTCCTAATTTGTGCGCGACGAAATCAAGAAACGACAAAGCCAGATCGTTGACGAGCTTATGGTTTCAGCCTGGGGGCGAACAACAAGCCGATTTTGTCATGGTCAACATCGAATAGACGCAAGTGGAGAGGAGTCCGTGGCCTTGGCCTGTGGCCAAGGCAATGCACGATTTTCTCCACAGCGTCATGCGTCGTAAAGAATTCCAAACCACTTCGGATATGTCCGAAAAATTCGCCCGAGCTTTCAATTCGGAGCTGACATCCACGCAGGCTTGGGCTTTACGTTTACTTTTTTACTTTTACGTTTTTATGCTTAAAAACGTAAATTGCAAAGGGCTTATTTTTGTGCGCATTTTTACGTTTTTGCAGCTTCCTAGGACACCCAGGCTACACGATGAAAGTTACGTACAATGATCAGTCCTCCGCCATCTCCAGCACCCGCAACACAATGTCCACCTCGCCCTTGGCAAGGGCGATGAGGGCGTTTAACCAAAACTCGTTTTCTGTCCCTTCCAGGGCGTCTGGCTGCCACTCTCCAGACTCCCTAGTCTGTATGTGCTGTCCTTATGTACACTGGGCAGTTTTTACGTTGCATTTATGTATTTTTAGGCATTTTTATGCGTAAAAGCGTAAAATCTATATTTATGCGTAAAACCGTAAATACGATCAGTTTTTACGTCGCAAAAACCAAGCGTGCATCCACGTATATAAGGACCCTCACATCATGTGATTTCCATTACCAACTGGTAGGATTTGCAGAGCAGTGGCCAGAGCGTTTGTTTCAGTTGTGCTAGTACCATTTGTTGCCGTGGGTCACCAAGCATATTTGGGATGTATCCTGGGTTTACCCGTTAGCAGTAAGCGTAGGAACATCGCCCTAGTGTCGCCCCTTGCAATGCTATAACACGTGATCATACAAATAATAACGCTACTACCACTCTGGGCACAGATTTCATTGTGTTCTTTCATGCACTTGAACGAGCTGTAATGCCGTTGGCTGGCTACTTGATTTTAAAACTTCAATCAAGTTCAGATTTGATCTCTCTAATGCCTACTCACTATTTAAACTTGGCCCAAACACCAGACAAATGCTGCTATTCAGCACACAAATGGGGGCGTCGCTTTGACACTGCGTAGAGAAACAATACGTTACATGTAGCATAAGGGTATTGAACACATTGTCTAAGCCGCAACGTGGTGCACGATAGGGAGAAAGTGAAGCACATGGTCGACGCTTTTGCGAAAGACGTTTCGACTGCCCGTGAAGAATTTAGCAAAGCTGCGCCATACACGAATGATAACTTCACCATCGACACCGCCTTCCAATTCATCGAGAGCGCCAAAGACGGAGTGAAAGACGCAAGGAAAAAGGTAACAGCCAGGGAACCCCATTTCACAAATCGAACTTCCGATTGTACACACCCGTTGCACTCAGATTTAACTTCAGTACCAATTTCAAATTAAAACACTGTAAAGCACAGCGCCTGGAGGCGAAGCGGAGCAGAGCCTGAACACGGGAGGGTGCAGAAGATGTAGCATAGGCCCTGATATGCTGGGGCTGAGCCCCAGCACATGTGGCACTGCGCATGCAGGCTCTCCACAAGTGGAGAATGCTGTTGCTGCGAGCAAAAGTTGCGGAGCCCAAAGTGCTCGACATTGCCCTGTGTTGCAATAGCCGTGTTTCTCACGAGGCACAAATGCATTCAACAGAGGATTCAGCAACTTACCGTAATCCAGAAACTCCATGGAGGGCTGTGCCGTGTTGTGCTGGTTGTGCAGCATTTCGTGCAGGCTGGCAACTTCAACATTCGGGCAGGGCTCTTTCCCAGCTGTACCGACAGTTTTCGTATTGCTCGTGCAGGCAGCCGACCTCAAGGCCGGCATGGACATCTTCCGCATTCCACAGCCGCCCTACAAAGACCTGGGAGCCACTGAGAAGGACCTCCAGGTGTTGGAAAAGATATGGGGTGTGGCCAAAGAATGGCAGACGTCCTACATCGGATGGAAGGACGGCAAGTTCAAGGACATTCAGGCACGGTCACAGTCGGCGCATTTCGACTTCGAAGTTATATGATTTGGCGTATCACTGTGATGGAAGGCCCGATCTCACGTCCAGTGGAGGGAATTCGTATGCATCTATCAGAGAATGAGTCCAACATTGTGCATCAAAGTACGGTGTTTAGTGAACAGAATCTTAAACTTCTGATCTCTCAAGATATCAAAGTTCCTGACGATGTCTATAGAGCATTGTGGTGCTGAGAATTTCTAAATTATGACGTGGGATGGCCATTATTATACTTCAAATACTTCGTAATAGAACAAAGTGTGAGAAGTAGAACATTGCCAGTACTGTAAAGTTGTTGAAATGGAAGCAAGCTCTGCAACGTTCACTGTGTTTTGGTTGCATTATCTGCTCTTGTGCGCTACTGGCTTTGCCGCAGACCAATAGAACTAGCAGCAGAACTAAATTCTGTTGTATGGTGCATGGTTGTCTCCCGATTATGAGGGGCGCAATACCACACAGTATATCCATACCCTTTCCGGACAAAGTGGCACAAGCAAGTACTGTAAAGTACTGCGCCCTGCACCCCGCTTCCAAAAACGGGCTTCATCCAGTAAAACCAGCGCTAACAAGTATTCTGTCGCCCTATCATTAGGTGGAAGCCATGGAGGCGTCGGCCATCGCGATAGGCAAGACCATCGTCAAGCTCGGTCGGGAGATCAAGAGCTGGCCGGTGTGGGCGTGGATGAAGGACACGGTGGAGGCCTTCAAGCGCACCATGCCGCTGATCACCGACCTGAGGAACGAGGCCATGCGCGATCGCCACTGGTCGCAGATCATGGAGACAGTGGGGTCGAAGTTTGACCCATTCGCGGATGACTTCACCCTGGACTCCATTGTGAAGCTGCAGCTGGACCAGCACGCGGACTTCATTTCCGAGCTGTCCACAAATGCGACGAAGGAGCTGGCCATTGAGCAGTCCATTCAGGTGCGCTTGGTGAATCGCCAACTGTTGCCGAAAACCTTTTGTCTGTTCGTGTGGCGCGCACGGACTGGTTCAGTTGTCCATGTCTTGCGGTTTGGGAAGGCAGTATGTCGAAATTGGTGCGCTTAGCGCTGATTTGACGCCAAATGGGTGGGGGTGGTGGGTCTGGACCTGTGACGCTAAGAGATCATGTAATGGACACAATTTCGACATAATGTGGGAAGTTGCGCAAAACGCCATTGATCCAATGCGAACTGCTCGTGACTTGTTCAAAACCACTCTCAAGCATTCAAACTTCAGTAAATACCCCACAATACCCCAATGGACAGCCATCGGAGCTGCCATAGTCACCCGAATTCGCCTGTGCCATCCAGTTTTTCAGCGCATTACAATCGCCGCAATTCTGGCTGTTTATGCTCCTTGAAAACGCCTCGAAATTGTCCATCGCTGTTATGTAAGGTTGCTGAGTCATCCTGGCATCGACATAAGTATTGACGCCAGGGGATGGGTTGGGGTGGGTGGGTGGGGGCTCCTGGGCTTAACGTCAAACTGACGCTAAACGTACCAAAATCGACGTAGCGTCTTCCCTTATTGGGCAATAGTGGATTTTTTGTGGGGTATCTTTGGCAATCTGTGCAACCAATTATTATGTTATTATTATTGGATAACGTGACCAGCTGATGGAATGGTCACCATTGCTTCGTTCAAAATTATTATGGAAAGTCATAAGTTTCGATTTTGTTTGCTTGATACATGAAACGACAATGATGTTGTCGCTGACCTTCCCCAATTCCTCGAATATTCCAGTTGTTGCGTGAATGAGCACACATCAGCTGTTGCCAGGCCATAAGCGAGGTGTGGGCGGAACTTCACCTGGACATGGCGGAGTACAAGCAGACCTGCAAGCTGCGTAGCACAGAGGACGTGTTTGCCTCGCTGGAAGACAACGCCGTTACGCTGTCCACCATGAAGGCGTCACGCTTTTTCGTTGTGTTCGAGAAAGACATCACGCATTGGGAGCAGCTGCTTTCCCTGGTGTCCGAGATGATCGAAATCGTTCTCCAGGTATTGCGCCATCTCTAAGCTCATGGTGGATGAAATTTTAACAACAGGTTTCTGGCCAAGGATTTCCAAACAAAAGTGGCCGCAGTTCAGTTGTGTGAGCCTTCTCACAATTATTTGCAGCTGATAGATGCTTAGACGACGTTGGGCCGTGACTGGGATTTTATTCTGTTCTGCTTAGAGAGCATCCGCTGGCTGCTGCATGGCGCAACTGGCACCCATCGAAACCATAGATACCACTCAAGGGACACGATCATCCAGATTCACCAAGCAACAGTTCCAATTGTCCACAATATTCACAAAGATGATCCATCACGCACAGGTGCAACGCAACTGGATGTACCTGGAGAACATCTTCATCGGCTCCGAGGACATTCAAAAACAGCTGCCCCAGGAGTCCCTGCTCTTCGAGGAAGTCCACCAGACATTCATGGCCTCCATGAAGAAACTGAGGGATGCCAGCCTGGTCACGGCGGCGTGCTCCCTGCCGGGCATCCTGGAGACATTCAGCGACATGGACGCCAAACTGGAGAAGATCCAGAAGTCGCTGGAGAACTACCTTGAGAGCAAGCGGCAGCAGTTCCCGCGTTTCTACTTCCTGTCCAGCGACGACCTGCTGGAGATCCTGGGCCAGGCGAAGGACCCCATGAACGTTCAGTCGCACCTGAAGAAGTGCTTTGAAGGTTCTGAGCTTCACTTGGCGAAATTTTGTTCTGGAAAAGCCGTTGCCGTGGAACGCATTTGTGTACATTTATGGACAGGGCCCACACAATTTATGCCACAAGGAGTAAAGTTACATATACATTTTTCCTAGGGAAGACACTATGCCGATTCAAATTGACGCTAGGGAGTCGGGGGGGGGGCGCTGTGACGCTAAGAGCTTACGTAATTGCAACAAAATCGACATAAGAGGAAAGATATCCAAAAACGCCACGGATCAGCTGGAAACAACTCATGACTTGTTCCTAAAATTGGCCAAAATATTAAACAAGTTACCACTTTCAGCTATTCTACTGATTTTAAAGCTGGTACAAACCTGTCTGGAGGTCCTCAGACCTACCCAGAACTGATTCCGAACATATAGTCCACTGATGCAATCTCCCCCTGCATGTGAACCAGGACACACTGGGCAAATTTGTATCTGTACATCAACAATGCACTTCCCGTTGGGGCAGAATGTGGTCGTTTACTGTAATGTGCAATTTTGCAATACGCTCCTGGGGATATTTTCGCCAGCAATTACCAATCGATTGTGTGGGGACTTCGCTGCGTGAGAAAGAGCGGAAAGTGCAGGTTGATTTTCAGGATGCTGTCAAGCACGAGGTCTTCCCGAGCCGTGCAGGGTTGAGCCACGCAGTGGGCATCAGTGGGGAAAGCACAATTCTGCTGTGATTCCCCACCCATATGTGGCGCCTTCAGTAATGTCTGTTGGTAGAACGTTTGCCGCTGAAAGCTGCCCATGTCCCGTGCGTTGCGCTTCATCTTCTTGCGAAGTAAGTGTTGAATGCGTTCTTGGTATGCAGGCATCAAGAAACTGGAGATGCATTTGCCTGGAACTGACGGACGCATGAATTACGAGAGCACCGGTGTGTTTTCGCCCGACGGAGAGTACCTTCCCTTCGTTGCTCCCATCCTGACCGAGGGTCGGCCGGAGGAGTGGCTGAACAGCGCCGAGGCAGCCATGTTCCAGACGACAAAGAAACATCTCTACAAGGCCCTTGAGGATTCAAAGAGTACGCACAACGCCAATGCCACAGTCGCGGAATGCATGTCCTTTAGATCCTGGAAGGTGACCATTTGAGAGTATCCGTATACTGCACAACATTAAAGCCTTCCGCATAATAACGTAACACTCGTGTTTTTTTGAGGAGGGAATAATATAAATAGTAACGCAAATCTTGGCCTTTCTGTGCGGGGCAACGCAAAACAAATAGAAACAACGCTCTGAAAAGCAAAATGCAGAGCAAAAACCGTAACGGTGAAAATGTCTGATGCGGAAGGGTTGAGTATTTAACAGAGTTGCGAGTTAAACCCACCGCTGGCATAGCTGTGGATCAACCGGAGAGCCAGGCTTGGTCTTTACGGCGTAAACGCGTTTCTATTTACGGCTATTTACGTGCTAAAATGGTTTTTACGTTTTTACGCGAAAATAGGCGTAAAAATGGCTAAGAATGAACGCTGCGTACTTAAAGACAGTACATACCGACTCAAGGTGGCCGGGCAGGGGAAGCTAGATGAGCTGAAATATCCAGAAAAAGACCTTTTGCTCGACGACGTAGTTCTCCTTGCCGAGGGCGAGGAGGGCGCTGCGTTGCCAGCGCTCTGAGAACTCATCATTGTTTGGGACATCATCATGTAATCTAGGCGTGTCGACGAGCCGTAAATATGCGTGAATGTGGCCGTAAAAATGGCTGTTTCTCTATTTGCGCCTTTTTGTACATGCTTTCGATGACTGCTGGGTGCTCGCGCTTTTCGTGGCGCACGGCTGCTGCTTCGGAAAACCGAAACTTCTGCCCAGCAGCTGATACTTGGCCTTCCGGATTTCCAGGCATGAAAAAGGAAAAGTGGGTGAAGGACACGCAAGGTCAGCTGATCATAACAGCTGGCCAAATCCTGTGGACCTCGGAATGCGAAAAGGCCCTCCAGGATGCGGACGCCGCCAAAAAGGCGCTCAGGCAGCTCAAGAAGAAGTGGCTGAGTTATCTGAGCAAGCTCACCACCGTCACGCGCTCCCGCCTGTCCAAGATCGAGCGGAACAAGGTGGTGTCACTCATTACAATCGAGGTGCACGCGCGGGACGTCATTGAAAAACTGGGAAAGGTTGGGTGTTCTTCTACGGCCGATTTCGACTGGGTCGGCCAGCTGAGGTTCTATTGGGACAAGGATAAGAACGACTGCATCGTCAAGCAGGTGCTGTCGGTATTCGTGTACGGTTACGAGTACCAGGGCAACAATGGACGGTTGGTGATGACGCCCCTGACGGACAGGTGAATGATCTCTTTGGAATTTCAATGCCTCCGCTCTCTTTTTTCCTGACCTTCGCCTCCAGCTTCCTGCAAACGTCGGAATCTGCGTTTGTTGGTCAAATTTGCACGGCAAAAAGTATCTCTGCTGCAACGGTTGTTTATGTTGCATTCTCGTTGAATGTGATACAACTGGCTGATAAACGGTACTGATTTGACGCTCCAGCGCATTAGAGCTGTCGGGAGATAAATGGACATTATGCGGACATTTATATGGACACTCAATAAGCTTTGAAGCCAAAAAATGATGGAAATTAATCACGCATTTTACGGTTGGGGTTCCTCCTCGTCAACGAATCCTGCACAAATGAGTAGTTGAAGCGCAGTTCTGAATCCTCACTGAAGCTCCGCCTGGCCATGTCAAGGGCCAGGATCGGGGCGTGGCCTTTGCATTTATACAGGATTCTGCACAGGCACATTGCTCGCAAAAATGTTTCCATTACATAGGTAAGACTGCAACTGCGTCGGAATGCGCTATGGTAAAGATGAACTTGGCTGGGATGTATTCGGGGCGCCTCGGCGAGCACAAACGTTTGTGGACTTTTCTCAGGTGTTACATGACGCTGGGGGCGGCCCTGTTTACTCGCCGAGGAGGAAACCCGCTTGGGCCTGCGGGAACGGGGAAAACTGAGACAGTCAAGGCAGGCATGCGTGCCTATAATAATTGAATTAATGCTATCCCGACTGCAGTGGGGAGAAGAGGCGTGCTTCGTGGAATGGAAGCCACCATGGTGCTCTTTACTGGTCATTTGCCAGCCACTGGTGCCGCCAGTGGCACAGTTACGACTCGTAACCGCCCTCTGTCCAACACAGCAACAACGAGTCCTCGATCAGAATACTACAGAACTTTGTCTTCTCCATCCGAAAGTCGGCTCCAGGGACTGAATCATTACCTATCCCATTTTGTTTGAAAGCAAATATACCTATTAGTTATGCATTATCTGATCATTAAAAGCATCGCTTCGAGGCAGGATTTTTCATGTTTCCTTTAAAGATTTTAATGAATTGGTTGATTAAATAATTCGTTCATTCATCGATGCAGGATTTTGGAAAGGCGCTGGCGCGATATGTCATCGTGTTCAACTGCAGCGATGGCGTTGACTACAAGATGACAGGAAAGATGTTCAGCGGCCTCGCGCAGACCGGGGCGTGGGCCTGCCTTGACGAGTTCAACCGAATCGAAGTGGAGGTCCTGTCCGTGGTTGCAACCCAAATCGCAACTGTCATGCAAGTATGGATCCACTCGAGACTTGTGTTAAGACACTGTAATGTTGCAGTATGGCAATATCGCAACATTGCAGTATTGCGAATTGTGGCTGAAGTTCGCGTCTATGCGCAAGCTACAGAACGCGACACCTGAAGCAGTGCACATGCCAGTGACAGGGATAGAACAGTGACAGGACAGAGGCAGTGGGTGCATTCGCCAACTGGCAAATATTCGCCGATCTCGGTGCCGCCCAGCGCAATGGCGTTGCGAAAGGTTTATGTGTGTCACCACTGTTGCATTGGCAATCATCGCATCTGTGGAGTAAATATGAATAAAGGTGGTGTTGTTAAGTGCATGGGCAACCAGACCAAAGCTGGAAAGACTACCTGGAGCACTCTGTCCATTGTAGTTGGTGGTTGTTCCCAGCCAAGCTTTTCAAAACATGCTCAGCAAGGTTCCTCCATGCACAAAATCCTGCTACACTCATTTCAACATCGACAATCTTTTAAGCTTGATCACATGCACGTTCAGTGCAATTGACCTTAAATGACGTTTGAATGGCACCCAGGCAAGCCGCCAACATGTAATAACGCCACTGAAACATGTGTATTTAGCAATACGTAAAGTTTAGAATAGCAAACATGCCTACATTAAATTAGCAACGAGCAGAAACAGAATTTTTCCTTGCATCAGTATTTTCCTGGACTTTCACGGCGGTCAAGGGCGCACTTGCCTAGTAGTCAGTTTCTCTCAACCCCTGCAAAACGAAAGGAAACTTTGCCAAATGGCACGCATTGCACACTGCATAAAGGAGAATAAATTTCCCTCCTATGTTATCTCTTATTAACATTGGATGGGCGAGACTTGCATGTGAGCGTATCTTCAAAGCGCTGCTAAGGTGTTGGAAGTGCTGGCCACTGTACTGACCACCATGGCCACCCACAAATTTCTGTGCTCGTGTGTCTCCAGGCCATAAAAGAGAGCAGAAAGACGTTCGTCTTCCTTGGGCAGGAAATACGGCTCATCCCGACGTGCGGAATATTCGTCACCATGAACCCGGGATATGCGGGGCGGTCCGAGCTGCCGGACAATCTCAAAGCCATTGTGCGCCCAGTGTCCATGATGGTGCCTGACTTCACCTTGATCGCTGAGATCATGATGTTCTCGGAGGGCTTCTCGATGGCCAAGATCCTCGCAAAGAAGATGATCGCCATCATGGAGCTGTCTCAGCAGCAGCTATCCAAGCAGGATCACTACGACTATGGACTACGGTGAGTTGGGCGTCGGGTATTGAAGCTGTCCTCTTGTGCCGCTGCACATACATGCGTCGCCTACATAAACTCGATCCCTACATGTAGATTTTCAGAAGTGTATGAATCACGAGCATCAGACGCGCCACATAACACATCAGACAGATATGAAATGTGCGCCGATGCTCCCAAGATCGATTCGTGATGAGCTGCACGGTTTACGTAGTTCAGTTGTAGGTAACCTGTTTTCGAGCATAAACTATGTGCGCACTTTGATTGTCATTGGTCTTCGTTGTCGCTGAGTCAAATCTAGCTCACCGCGTTCTCTGACAGCAGTCTGGCCACTAGGTCGATCCTAATAGAACTCGGATTCACCACGCGTTCCCAGTACTTACTCAAGCAGATATGTCACCACTTAGACAAAAGGAACACCTAAAACTACAATTGAGCCACATGCCTTTCATCCGTACCGCCGCATTGACCCGACGCAATAGACATAAATGTGATACTGAGACCAGCAGGCACTGAGCGTCGACCAAGGAAGAAAGCTTGCGACACAGTAGCGGCGTTCCTCTGGGAAAGCGTGGAACATGCCACCAATGTTCAATACTCTCTATTTCTGAATATGAAGTCTTGAAGGTCGTGAGGGCCTTGATGGTCATTTCTGGGCTTAGGGTGTTCAGTGTTTCTTCAGGTTTATCGGTTCATTTGGTTCAGGCTGTTAATATCAAACCGTGGTTAGGTCCTTCGTCATCCCAATCGCCCGCGCAGCTGGGGCGCTGAAGAGGGCCTTTCCGGACAACAACGAAGAGGCGATAATGTACAGAACCATGCTGGATCTCATTAAGCCGAAACTTGTGTACTTGGACCTTCCCCTGTTCATGGCACTTCTGTCGGACCTGTTCCCGGGAGTGGAGCTGCCGGCAAACGACGGCGGTCCCCTCAGAAAAGCCATTGAAGAATCTTTGATCGAAAGCAATCTTCAGGTGACAATTCTCCGTGATGCGGAGAGCAAGTTACACAGATGTTTTCATTGGTGCGCATGCAATGCTCTGAAAACAAGGCCAATGCCAGCGCCATTGTTAAATGTCGAATGCGGTCAGCAACTGGTATGGATGGGGATATTGCAAAATTGTTCTGTAATCCTTTTGATTTCGTGCACTTCAGTATCTTACAGTGACGACTCAGCGACAATGAGATATGGGGCATGATCCCGCATTCAAATTTTCCGAACGCGATTGCATAAACTCTAAGATACACCAAGATGATGCTAAAGGATGCGAAGGCGAAAAGTTGAGCAGTTGGTCCCATTTGTTGAAACCATACGAAGCGACCAATAGGAAGAAAAGGGCCAAACAACACGTGTTCAAACGTGTACGGGTTTGGGTCATTCTTTAGTTCTTAGTGTGCAGAAAATTGATAAATGACATTAACTATCCTGTTAATAGATTTCCACCCAGGACGACGTTGGGTGGGTTGCGCCGAGTTTCGAATCAGGCGCAATCGTATTCAAACGGGTTTCTGGCCCTTCTAGTACCTTGGGTCAGTCAAAGTACGGAGTGTCCAAGGGTCCGCCCGTTTTGGCGGCTTGGACTTGGCGGGCTTTGGCGGGGCTGAGCGGGGGCGGCTATTTAGGCTCTCCCCTCGGTCCCCCTCCTATCTTGTTTCGCTTCGCGCCACTTGTTGGCACAACCCGAAGGCACCGAGTGCCTTGCCCTCCCCGGCCGTCTTGGCCGCGTTCTTTCTATGAACCGGACACCTGCGGAGCAGTGGCTTCAAGACCAAGCCGTCCGGTTCAACGACGGTCCGCCTACGGCTTCTCTCGACACCGTCTGGCTACCGGACCCCCGTCTCCTTCCGCGGTCAGTCACCAACCCGGTGGTCCGACCTCCGGGGGTCCGTTTTCCCGAGTGGTTCGGCGTGAGGCGGACTTCCGAAGGCGCCCAGCTCGCGCAGGCGCTGGGGACCAACTCCGGCTACTTCCAGGAGTACCAGAACTGGGCGCCCTACGTCGCGTGGCTCTTCGACCTCACGGCCGCCTTGATCGACTTCGCGGCGCACCAGGAATTCCCGCCCATCTTTCGGGACGCCCTCTTGCCGTACCTCCACGCCCAGGTGACGATTACGACAAGATTGCAGAGCCTAATCCGTCTCCAACAAGTGCACGGGGAGCACAAGGGGACGTCCCTCGACGGGTTGTGGCGCGCGCTCCAGACCAACGTTCGGCTGGGCGCCGTTCATCGCCGCTTCTGGGATCCTTTGATCGACGAGCCGCTGGAGCACATACGCAAGGAGGTCCTCAATCAGCAGTTGAAGTTGGCGACCAAGTCGGCTGCCGCCAAGAACCAAGCCAACCTCGATCGCGCCGCTCCGGCTCCCAATCCTGCGGGCGCGCCCACCTCCAACGCTCGCCACTTCAAGGGCAAGAGTTCCAAGCCGCAGGTGGGCCCCAACGCTCCGGCCCAGCCCCCCAAACCCGCCGCCTAGAGGACCCTCCGTACGCTCGTCTTCGGGGCCGTCTCTCCGGGTGGCGCCGCATCAGGGCGCCTTCGCGAGTCTTGCAATGGATCCACACCGGAGCCCCCCTTCAATGGGGCCCGATGGGCCCTCCGGCCCCCTTCGATCAGGGCGAATACCCCTTGACGACCCCGGAGGAATGGCGAGCATGGCGGGAACTGCGGGACGAGTACCTCGAGACGGGGGCGATCGTCCGGACCAACCCCTCTTCCGACGCCCGGATTTCGCGCGCTTTCTTGGTGGCCAAGCCGGCGGAGAATGGCAAGACCAAATACCGGCTCATCATCGATCTTCGGCGAATCAATCGCCATCTCAAGAAGGTTGATCTTCGTTATGAAAAACTGCGCGATTTTGGATTTCTGCTGAAGAAGCATGATTACTTGGTGGGATTCGACATCAAAAACGCTTATCATCATATTCGGATGAGAGCGGATCAAGAGCATTTTCTTCAATTTCGCATGGGTGGGGAGACCTTTGCTTGCCGAGCGCTCCCTTTTGGCTTGGCCCTCTCCCCCTTTTATTTCACGCAGCTCATGTTGGTAGTGGTCCGTTTCTTAAGGACCCCCAGCTCTTGTCCCAAAGCTACCACTCGTTTTCGTTTTGGTCGATTAGCGGGGGAGGATTCCATTCTCCAGTACTATCTCCAGTACTCGCGGGAGCTTCCCGCGCTGATTTTGGCCTATTTAGATGATTTCATTGCTGCCATGTTGGATCCTCAGCGGCTCACCCACTGGTCCAGTTTGGTCCGCCGGGTTTTTGCCACTCTTGGCCTCGCTTTCAAGGAGTCCAAGTGTCAGTGGGAGCCCGTCCAATGCAAGAAGCATCTGGGGATCATGATCGACACCAATCAGTGCCAATTTCAGGTCCCTCCGGACAAGGTTGCGGCCATTTCGCGGCGGGCCCAGGAGATTAGTCGACGGGGTTTCATTGTTGCTCGGGATCTGGCCAAGTTCTGTGGCTCCGCCATTTCCTTGTACCTAGCCTTTCCATTGGCACGGTTTTTTTTGACGGATCTATACTCTCTTTTGCGCGGCAAACGTTCTTGGCGAGATCGGCTCTGTTTGACCGCCGCGGCTCGTTTGGAGTTGGCCGCCTGGGCCCAGATCGGTCGGTTGGCGGGCAGGTCGCTCAATTCCGCCTCCTTGGAGCTGGTGGGCACCTTAGCTACGGACGCCAGCCTCACCGGCTGGGGGGCCACTTTTACGCCTCTGGGCGGTGATCAACCCCTTCTTGCTCGTGGATTCTTTGATCGAGAGCTCATTCACATCAATGTCCGTGAAATGCAGGCCGTATACTTGGCCCTGCTGTCTTTCTTTCCTCGCCGGTGCCCCAGGACCGCTTCTCGCCGGCTTCGGTTGCTTGTGGACAACCAGGTGGTTCTCCACTGCCTCAACTCGATGACTACCAAGTCAGCCGGTCTCTTGAGGCCCCTTCGCCAGTTGCAAGCTATTTGTGCGACGCGGAAGTTGCTCCTGGAGCCCGAGTACATTCGGTCAGCGGACAATGTCCTTCCGGACAGGCTTTCGCGTATACGGACTTCGGAGGACTACCGGCTCAATCCGCGCATATTCCAAGAGGTCGTCCACCGCTTCGGGGCCTGTTCAGTGGACCGATTTGCATCCGCTCGGAATGCCCTCTGCGCGGCCTACAACAGTCAACATTGGGATGTGGGTACGTCGGGCGTCGACGCCTTCGCACAGAACTAGACGGGGACGCACAGCTGGTGCAATCCCCCGTGGAGCCTCCTCGCGAGGCTTGTCGCCTTCCTTGCCTCGAGGCCGCAACTGGATGCAGTGGT
This sequence comes from Ostreobium quekettii, assembly GCA_905146915.1. NCBI lineage: Eukaryota > Viridiplantae > Chlorophyta > Ulvophyceae > Bryopsidales > Ostreobiaceae > Ostreobium > Ostreobium quekettii. The sequence goes on along the minus strand of CAJHUC010000378.1, from coordinate 300 downwards.
GCTCGCGCCGGACTGGCCGAGCGCGGTTTGGTTTCCCCGCCTCCGGGCAATGGCGCAGGCCGAGATCTTCATCCCCCGCCAGCCCAACCTCTTTCTCCCCGGGGATCCGAGCTTCCCGTCCTCCCTTCCACCTCCGCGCTGGAATTTGCGCGCCTTCCATGTGGCGCCGAGGACGCACCCGACGACCCTGCGGACCCCACCGGCGATGACGCTCTGAGCGAACCGGACGCTCCGGCGCCTCCCGCCGGGGAGCCTCCTTCGGATCCTTTCCCCTTGGAACCGGTCCCCGAGGACCATCCG